>CM049827.1:34839416-35024416 GCA_027422435.1 Schizopygopsis pylzovi
TATTTATAAGTAATTAAATACTTTTTGAAAAGCGTAATTTGTACAGTAATCTAATTACACTGTTGAAGGTTTAATTAGTAACTAGTAATTAATGACGTTTTTAGAGTAACTTACCCAACACTGCACTAAAGTATGGTTTATAAATAGCAGAACTTATAAACCAGATATTAATTTTACTCAAATGAGTTGTGTTTTGTATTTCTTTAATGAGATTGATGCAGCTCAATTGTGTTAAATTAACTTAAATGACAGCTAATGGTTCGTTTAAATGTATTACTTTAAATAAAGGCTTTAAAATGGGATTTGTTGAAAACTATCCACTCCAATTATCCACCATATACTACATTTATTTATTTATTTAAAGAAAACAGACATTCATTTTTATATTTCATTTTTTTTTTCTTTTAAATATTTGTAATTTTCATGTTTGGTTGATGATTTCACGGTAACACTTTAGAATAGGGAACAGTTATTCACTATTAATTATGACTTTTCCCTCAATACAATACATTCATAATTAGCTGCTTATTAATAGTTAGTAAGGTAAGTTTAGGTGTTGGGTATGATTAGATATGAAGAATAATGTGAAATATGTGCTTAACCCTTTAAGACCTACGTGTGAAATAGGTCATTTTCACATATTTTGTTTTATTTGACTGTAAAATTATAACATAATGTGCTATTTTCAAGTGCAAGATGTCATTTTTTTGAAAACAGCTGGCTTTCAAAAAAGAACAGTTTTTGACCATTAATGTTGTGTGGTGAGTTTAGACAAATCATAATTTAAATTAGATCCAACACTTCAAAATCCAACTATATTACATATCTTCAAGTATTTATGGGACACAGGGTTGCACAGTTTTCATTCATCAGGAGACTTTTGTTCTCACACAAGTCTCATCACAAATCAACCCAGTCGACTCTTGTGCTGTTTACTCCTCCTTCACCATGTTTGTGTTTGTTTCGATTATCATTTTATGCAATCCAAAACTCCACCCCTCCCGGAAACCTGCCATCATTCATCGACCGAGCGCGAGAAATTACTCTAATAAGACATATATATTGTCGAAAAGCGCATTATTTCGACTGTCAGGAGCAATTTGAATTATTCTAATGGTGCAAACGGTTGGTAACATGAATACAGCTTGGTTTAATATGTCGGCGCCGACACAGCCAGTTTAAAAAAAATAATTACTATTAATATGTAACAAAGTTCGTAGGAAGGAAGGAAGCGGACAGGGTTGGCTCGTGAAGACTCAGGTATGTTTATTTAAGACAGATAAACTCACACAGGTGCGCACTCTGCGTCACCCGGAAACATCAACTCTCTCGTTCGTCTCCGCGATCACTCTCTGTATTCGTTCCGACTGTTTCTCTCTGACAGCTCGTGCGCTCGAGTCTTCACTCCGTCTCTCTCTGAACTGCCGTTCCACGGCGGCTTTTATCCGGTCTCCACGCCAATTACTACAATCAGACACAGGTGATCCTCATTTTGCACTTGACCCACTTACTTACCGCTGTCTCCTGAGTCTTTCTCCCGCTGCAGACTTCGCTGAACCACGCCCCCCTCGCCACATACCCCCACCACCCGACTCAGGCCGGGAAGCCCTCCGGCCTGCAGCCCCCCCCCCCCCAGTCCTGGAGAGGAAGTCGGCTACAGTCATCTGCGTCCCCGGCCTGTGGATCACCTTGAATTTGAAGGGCTGTAATGCCAGATACCAACGGGTGATCCGCGCGTTGGTATCCTTCATGCGGTGGAGCCACTGCAAGGGGGCGTGGTCCGAACAGAGGGTGAATTCCCGTCCCAGGAGATAATAGCGGAGGGTGAGGACCGCCCACCGGATCGCCAAACACTCCTTCTCAATGGTGCTGTACATCGTCTCTCTCTTAGAGAGCTTCCGACTGATGTACAGCACCGGGCGCTCCTCACCCCCTATCTCCTGGGTCAGGACAGCTCCCAGCCCCCGGTCCGACGCGTCCGTCTGCAGCAAGAAGGGGAGAGAAAAGTCAGGAGAGTGTAATAGCGGCCCGCCACACAGAGCAGCCTTTACCTGGGTGAAAACCTGCTGGCACCGCTCCGTCCACGGGACCGTATCTGGGACCTCCTTTTTAGTGAGGTCAGTCAGCGGGCTGGTGAGCTCCGAATAGTCAGGAACAAACCTCCTGTAATATCCCGCCAGCCCCAGGAACTGCCTCACCTCCTTTTTGGTCTTGGGTCTCGGGCAGGCCGCAATAGCTGCCGTCTTATCAATTTGGGGACGCACCTGTCCGTGACCCAAGTGGAAACCCAGATAACGCACCTCCACCCGCCCAATCGCACACTTCTTTGGGTTGGCCGTTAGTCCCGCTCCCCTCAGCGCTCTCAGCACCTCCCGCAGGTGCACCATGTGCCGCTGCCAGTCCTGACTGTAGATGATGATGTCATCCAGGTAGGCAGCGGCGTATGCGGTGTGCGGTCGGAGGATTTTGTCCATGAGGCGCTGAAAGGTAGCGGGCGCCCCGAACAACCCAAACGGAAGCGTGACAAATTGGTGCAATCCAAACGGCGTTGTGAAGGCTGACTTTTCTTTGGATAACGGTGATAAGGGGATCTGCCAATATCCTTTAGTTAAGTCCAGCGTCGAATAAAAGCGAGCGGTACCCAGCCGATCAAGCAACTCGTCAACCCGCGGCATTGGATAGGCGTCGAATTTCGACACCGCATTCACCTTGCGATAATCCACGCAGAATCGGACCGAGCCGTCTGTTTTCGGTACCAAAACGATCGGGCTTGCCCAGTCACTGCGGGACTCTTCTATTACTTCCATCTCTAGCATCGCCTCTAATTCTGACTGGACCACCTTTTTCTTGTGCTCCGGTAAACGATACGGCCGGCTGCGCACTACCACGCCCGGCTCGGTCTCAATATGGTGTTGAATAAGGTTGGTTCGACCGGGCCGGGGCGAGAACACGTCCGCAAATTCTCTCTGCAACCGGGCTACATCGGTGAGCTGGGAGGGTGAGAGGTGATCCCCCCCCGGGGCCAGAGTGAGTGATGGAACTTTGAGGCTCGCCTCTGGCCCGAGATCTTCCTCGTTACCTACTACCGTCGCCAGCATCACCGGCTCGACCTCGTTCCATTTCTTAAGGAGGTTGAGGTGATAAATCTGACGTGCCCCGCTCCGATCCGTTCGAACCACCTCATAATTGAGATCCCCTACCTGCCGTGTGACCTCAAACGGTCCTTGCCACTTGGCGAGTAATTTGGAGCTAGAGGTAGGGAGTAACACAAGTACTTTATCTCCCGGCGTGAAATTGCGTAATCTGGCCCCCCGATTGTATAGCCGGCTTTGCTTGTCCTGGGCCTGTAACAAATTCTCCATGGAGAGCTGCCCCAACGTGTGGAGTTTTGTTCTCAGGTCCAGCACATGCTGAATTTCATTTTTACTCTCCGAAGGTCCCTCCTCCCAAGTCTCCCTCAGGACGTCCAAAACCCCGCGGGGCTGGCGGCCGTACAGGAGCTCGAAGGGGGAAAACCCCGTGGAGGCTTGCGGGACCTCGCGCACAGCGAACAAAAGGGGTTCCAGCCATTTGTCCCAATTTTTGGCGTCTTCGTGAACGAACTTTCGAATCATTGTTTTCAACGTACGATTAAATCGTTCCACCAGGCCGTCCGTTTGTGGGTGATAGACGCTGGTGCGAATCGATTTAATTCCCAACAACTCATAAAGTTCGCGAATGGTTCGTGACATAAACGCCGTGCCCTGATCGGTGAGAATCTCTTTCGGGATTCCCACCCGGGAGATCATACTAAACAGAGCCTCCGCTACACTCTTTGCGGAAATGTTGCGGAGCGCCACTGCTTCCGGGTATCGGGTTGCATAATCCACTAGAACCAATGCAAACCGATGCCCTCGTGCTGACCGTTCCAATGGCCCGATGAGGTCCATACCAATTCTTTCGAAGGGGACCTGCATTAGCGGAAGGGGGCGCAAAGGCGCTTTTGGGGAGGCCGGGGGATTCACTAACTGACATTCACGACAAGCCGCACACCACCGGCGTACATTCTCGTGAATGCCCGGCCAAAAAAACCGGGCCATTAAACGGTTCAGTGTTGCTGCTTGACCCAGATGCCCTGCCATAGGATTACAGTGAGCCGCCTGGAAAAGCATTTCCCGACGGCTTTTTGGTACCAACAACTGGGTTGTATCTTGTTTTGACTGAGCGTCCTGCGTCACTCGATACAACCTATCTTTTAATATAGCAAAATAGGGATAGGAAGGGGGCCGTGCGGACTGGAGAGGCCGGCCGTCAATGGAACGGACCTGGTTGAACGCGTTTTTCAGCGACTCGTCCTGGGACTGCTCCAGGGGAAAATCATCACGCTCCGTGAGGATTAGCCTCTCGACCGCGCTCCGTTCCCCTGGTGCCGCCTCAGCGGGTCCTGGCTCAGCCTCTCCCGTTCGCACGGCCGCCTCCCCCTCCGGCTTCTCTTTTCCGCAGGAAGCATCCACACACAAAACTCCCAATAAAATTTTAAACGCTGGCCAATTGGTTCCCAAAATCAGCGGATGCCGGAGGCGGGGGTTAACCGCCACCTCCACCTTATGCTTTTGCCCCCGATATTGGATGGTTAACAGCACTACTGGGTATTTCACCACATCCCCATGTACACACCTCACCCGAACCATGCAGCTCTTATCCAATGCCTCGGGCTGAATTAGGCTTTGATGGATCGAGGTCTGGTTACATCCTGAGTCCACCAAAGCCCAATAAGTACCCCCCCTAATACTCACAGGTATTTGGTACCCGCCAGCTTGATCGGGGGCAGCCTGTGGGGCGTCCGGAACCCGGACCAGTGTCCCCACCTCCATCACTGGACACCGATCGATGAAGTGGCCCGGGTCCCCGCAACGCCAACAGGCCGGCCCAGGCTTCCCCGCCACCCTAGTGGCGGGAAGTGGGACAAGGAATTGGCGTGGAGACCCCGGAGGAACGGGCATGAGCGCGGAGCTCGGGCTGGCTGACCCCGCCTCCCTGGCGTGGGCTCTCCCGGCCGCCGACTCCGGTGCCGGTCCCCCTCTCCATCGCGGCTGGGCTCGAGGAACCACGCCGGCACGGGACCTGGGAAGGAGGATAGGGGGAGACACAGAAGGGGAAGAGAGAGAGAGAGAGACGGATGGTAGGGGTTCGCCAACCCCATGGCACGCCACCATCTGGTCCTCGGCGAGTTGGATGGCCAGATCCAGCGACGCCGGGCGGTGGCACTGGACCCACTGCGCGGTCGCCTTAGGGAGCCGCGCAATAAACTGCTCCAGCACCACCTGGTCGATGACATGGTCGACGCCGCCTTCCCCGGCCAACAGCCATCTGCGGCAGGCGTCCCGGAGCTGGCGAGCCATCACGAAGGGCCGGCCGTTCTCCCCCAGCTCCAGTGAACGGAAGCGCTGGCGGTGCTGCTCGGGGCTCCGGCCGACCCGCTGGAGGATGGCTCGTTTCAGGTCGTCGTAGACCAGGAGGTTCTGGACTGGCAGCTGCTGCGCCGCCAACTGCGCCTCCCCGGTTAGCAGGGGGATGAGGCGCACTGGCCAGTCCGTTTGTGGCCACCCACATGCCGCCGCGGTCTTTTCGAAGAGGTCGAGGAACGCCTCCGGGTCATCCTGCGGCCCCATCTTCTGTACCGGCATGTGGGTGGGCGGGGCCGGGACTGTTGGATTCTCACCGGCCCGAACCTCCCGGTCCATCCAGCTCCGGAACAGCTCGCGGTCCTCCCGCTGGTTCTGGACGAGGGCACAAAATCTCCTCTCCTGGTCTGCCCTCATGTCCATCAGCGCTTTGTGTTGTTCTTGGTGGAGTCCCGCGAGCGACTGTATGACATCCGCAAATGGCGATCCCGATGGTGAGGACATGATGGCAGCGGCGGTCCGGCTTCCTTCCCCGGGTTTCGGCAACCAGTGTAACAAAGTTCGTAGGAAGGAAGGAAGCGGACAGGGTTGGCTCGTGAAGACTCAGGTATGTTTATTTAAGACAGATAAACTCACACAGGTGCGCACTCTGCGTCACCCGGAAACATCAACTCTCTCGTTCGTCTCCGCGATCACTCTCTAAACTGCCGTTCCACGGCGGCTTTTATCCGGTCTCCACGCCAATTACTACAATCAGACACAGGTGATCCTCATTTTGCACTTGACCCACTTACTTACCGCTGTCTCCTGAGTCTTTCTCCCGCTGCAGACTTCGCTGAACCACGCCCCCCTCGCCACATACTACTAATACATGGTTAATATTCTAGTAGCATGCATTACTAGTTCAGTTTCCTTATGAACTATGTTTTCGTTCTGTGTTTTGGATCACTTCTAAATCAAATCAGAAATATGTGTTGGATGTTGTGAAAGAAGTCTTCAGCAGATCTGGGAGCCCAAAGACAAGACGCAGAGAGGCATCATGGCTTTTCAACTCATTTATTCTACAGAAAACGTGTCTTTATATATGGGACCAGAAGCTCGCTTATTACAGGAGGTCCACAAAATGACCAAATAAGGTAAAGCAGGACAGACAAAGAAGAAAACGACCTTCCTCCACCGCAGCCAAAGAGCCGTGTGTATTCAGTGAGATTAAAAGCATTACCTTTCATTTATGTGGCTTTACATTCATCTATGCGCAAATTAAATCTAACACTAGTTAAGAGTGTCACGGTCCTGCTGGTGTGCCCAGGCCGGCCACCAGATGTCTCTGTGTGTTGAGCACATGGCTTGTTGTTTGTTGGTGCCGTGTGCTCCCATGTCGATTGTCTGTCCCCTCCCATCTTGTTACTTAATCATTGTTTCAGTGGCTCCAGCTGTGTCTCCCTCGTTACCCTCGTTTGTCTCCCTATATAGTCTCCTTGTGTCTGCAGTCCTGTGCTGATCCGTTGTCTTTCGTGTGTCTAATGTCATGTGAGTTTCATGTTTGACTGTGCTCCAGTCTTCTGCCTGTCTGCTTGTTTTTCCCCTTCGGGGTGGTTTTTGTTCTTCTTTGTTTTATTTTATTATTAAAAATAACATTTTCCTCTGCATTTGAGTCCTCGACCTCATCTCTCGTGACAGAACGGATCAGCCAAGATGAGGACTCAGCAGAGGAGGGGTTTGGGTCGTTCACCACCCGCCACTACCTCCAGCCCCCTATACCAACGCATCCTCCAGTATGAGGCCCTGAGCTCCTGCCGTCAGCAAGGCAATGACGTGAGGAGGTTTGCCGTGGAGTTCAGTGGTGCAGCTGAGGGGCTAGGTTACAATGATGAGGCCCTCAAGGACCTCTTCAACAGCGCCCTTGATGAGCCCCTCAGCTGGTGGAGGATGAGTGGGCTGGACCACCTCACATTTGGGGAATTTGTCGAGTCTTTGGCACGTTCCCCAGCTAAGGTGGCTGGTGTGCCTCAGGTGGTGGGCGACAAGGCTGCAGCTCCTCCAGTGGCGGCAGATGGAGCTGCAGTTCCCCTAATGGCGGCCGTCAAAGCTGCAGCACACCCCGGGATGCCGAGGCTGGTGCGTAAGTTGGAGGATTCACCCATGAGGTCGGTACGGGCAGCCGACTTTTCTCCAATGAAATCCAGCCCGGTGGTCCTGGAGGCCATGGTGGCCATCACCGAGTCCGCTCCAGAGCCCACGGAGTCCGCTCCAGAGCCCGCTCCGCCCCGGGAGCCCACGCAGTCCGCTCCGGTCCGGGAGCCCACGCAGTCCGCTCCGGTCCGGGAGCCCACGCAGTCCGCTCCGTTCCGGGAGCCCACGCAGTCCGCTCCGTTCCGGGAGCCCACGCAGTCCGCTCCAGAGCCCGCTCCGGTCCGAGAGCCCATGCAGTCCACTCCAGTCCTGGACCCCGCTCCGGTCTGGGAACCCACAGAGCCCGCTCCTGGGCCAGCCCCACCTCGGCCCCCCTGTGTGCCCATTGCTCCAGGCCCTCTTCCACTCCACGGGCCTGGCCCACCTCCCTCCTAGACATTTTTATGTTTAGTATGTGTGGAGCGTCTGGGATCCGCTCCTTAAGGGGGGGTTATGTCACGGTCCTGCTGGTGTGCCCAGGCTGGGCACCAGATGTCTCTGTGTGTTGAGCACATGGCTTGTTGTTTGTTAGTGCCATGTGCTCCCATGTCGATTGTCTGTCCCCTCCCATTTTGTTACTTAATCATTGTTTCAGTGGCTCCAGCTGTGTCTCCCTCGTTACCCTCGTTTGTCTCCCTATATAATCTCTTTGTGTCTGCAGTCCTGTGCTGATCCGTTGTCTTTCGTGTGTCTAATGTCATGTGAGTTTCATGTTTGACTGTGCTCCAGTCTTCTGCCTGTCTACTTGTTTTTCCCCTTCGGGGTGGTTTTTGTTCTTCTTTGTTTTATTTTATTATTAAAAATAAAATTTTCCTCTGCATTTGAGTCCTCGACCTCATCTCTCGTGACAAAGAGATCCTAAAATAAAGTGTTACTGATTTTTCATATTGATCATAGCTCGTTTGAGTCTGTTTAGAACTAATTATGTGACACCTGTTTATTCTTTTAAAGTCGTTAATTGCAATAACCCTGACTTTTTGAAGTAGAAATGATCCACCGTGTAATAGGAAACTATTATTCTTCAGAGGGCCAGCGATTCTTCATCATGAATGTGCCACTCACATCAACACCCTTGTATCTACCGCAGCTTTCCTCTTTAGATGTTTCCTCTGATTGTGACGCTTTATTCCTGGCAATAACACATGCTTTCTTGTTAAACGCACAGAGCACTTTTATCTCAAAGTGTTTTTTTCCCCTCGTTCCACACTGAAACGATTGTTCTGGTTAGATCAGACATAGCTCGACTCCAACAGGTAAGTCTTTCTTACCCTGGCTCGGCTCTCTCTCTCTCTCTCTCTCTCTCTCTCTCTCTCTCTCTCTCTCTCTGTCTCTCTCCCTGTCTCTCTCTCTCTCTCTCTCTCTCTCTCTCTGTCTCTCACTCTCTCAATTCAATTCAATGTGTGCTTTATTGGCATGACAATTTTTACAGTGTATTGCCAAAGCATAGTGTTTACAGTAAATATGGAACATATTCACATGCAACAAAAACATGCATGCATGCATACATAAAAAAGAAAAGGAAAAAAGAAAATGCAAACCAACATTTTAGAATTGCATGAACAATTTAAAATTACATTTGGTGTGTGTGTGTGTGTGTGTGTGTGTGTGTGTTTGTGGGCGCATCACTGATTTGTCGACTCCTCCCTCTTTTTGTGACATGCGTCAATGTATCTTGCTGCTAATAAGATGCAATCTTGTTTTTCAACTAATAAATATTGAATTTGTGTTTTCTTGTTTAAAAATTTGAAGTCAGGGCAAAGTGTTTCAAATTTGGGATAAAAAGTGTCTCTAATATGTTGATAGTTGGGGCTAGGGGTCGACCGATATGTGTTTTTCAGGGCCGATACCGATACCGATTATTACAGATCAAGCAGACCGATAACCGATATTTTGAACCGATATACGTGTCTGGTGTAAAAATGAAAATGAATGCCAAAATTAATAATAACAAGAGCTCTGACAAAAAAACGTTCTTTAAATGCTTTTAAACAGGTCTTTAATTCTGAAAACTGTTAATAACAACAACATTAAATAAACAGTAATATTAATAATATTAATAATAACATAAGTAGGCTACAGAGATCACCCAGAAGCATTCTGTAAACATTTTGTAAAACTTAAAGTAAACGTATTTAGCGTATTGTGTGATTATTCTCAACAAAAGTTGTAATAATTGTTGTAGTTGTATTACGTATACAGTAATATATTCAGCTAAACCGAACTTATATTTTGACAGGTTGCCATGAGGACCTTTTAAGTTTCTGTAGCCTATGTCTATATGATATGACGATCGTTTTACTCAAATGAAACGGTCAAATGCTCATGAAGTGACTCTGCGAGCAGTTCTGGGGATGTTGTTCATGTATTTATGTCCTCATTTAGTGAGACGGCAGACGCTGAAGTCACCGCGAGCAGCACGCGCTTCAGTATGTGTGTGTGCAGTAAATGAAACCGCACGTCTGTGTCATTCATTAACAGAGATGCAGAACATGCAGGATTCATATTTAAATAGTGTTTTTGCGGCTTAATATTTATAGATACTAGTCCATAGCGCGAGTCGATTTAAGTGTACTGACCTACTTTTGATTAATTCATCCAAACTTCGACACATTCCGCGACATTCCGCGTTATACAGTAAATTCCATTATATGACTGCATTCCGCGATTCCGCCCGCATTTTCCGCATCGCGGACATCATGGGTTATATTGAGGTGTTTTGCAACTTCAGCAACGTCTGCTGCTGCCTTACCTTTGAGAGACAACTGATGCGTGATCACTGAGGCAGCTCCAGTTAGCAAGTGTTCTCGGTGTGAGACTGCCTTCAGTTTTCCGCGTTGATTGGTCGGACTCGTGACTCTCTACATATCAGATGAGCGGTGGGCGGAGATTGCTCTCAGAGATTGAGAGATCGCCTCACTCTCACAGAGTGTTGAGCTCAGACAGGCTGCATCGAGCCAAATAGTGCATTTAAACATTAAATAGTTTCACCTGTATTATTTATTCACCAATAAATAATGTCACCTGTAAATAGTATGTTTGTTTGCATAAAAAAAAAAAAAAAAAAAAAAAAAAAAAATTATCGGCAAATCTGTTTTTAAAATGGCCGATATCGATAATCGGTAAAATGCTTAATATCGGCGCCGATAATCGGCCAGGCCGATAATCGGTCGACCCCTAGTTGGGGCAGCATGTGAGGAAGTGTTGCTCGGTCTCCACTTCTCCGTGGGTACAGTACGGGCAGATACGGCTCTCTTTGGGCAGCCAGTGCTGGTGATATCTGCCCGTCTCTATACTCAGAGTATGGTTGCTCAATCTCTCTCTCTCTCTCTTCTCCGTGGGTACAGTGTGGGCAGATACGGCTCTCTTTGGGCAGCCAGTGCTGGCGATATCTGCCCGTCTCTATACTCAGAGTATGGTTGCTCAGTCTGTACCTCGTCATCTGTCGTCTTAGTTTACGGTCTTTCACTGTACTCAGATATTCTGCAGTTGTGTAATCTCTGTTTAGGGCCAAATAACATTCAAGTTTACTTTGTTTTTCTGTTGTTTCTTTCCAATAGGTTAGATACTTTTCTTGTTGTGCTTTTATAATTTGGTTGGGATGAATTTTGTGGATGGATGTTTCAGTGTCCTGATGCTGGATGTTGTTAGTTGTGTTAGTTTGTGTTTGCAGCTTCAGGATAATCTGAATCAGGAGACTTCTTTCAGGGTTCACTTCATGGTTTTTTAGGGCTTTAAAATGGTAAGAGTTGGGGTCGCTCATTTTTAGGTGTTTCCAAAATTTGATGGCTCGTTTCTCAATGTGCATTATTAGAGGGTATTGGCCTAATTCTGCCCTGCATGCATTGTTCGGTGTGTTCCTCTGTACCCTGAGGATGCTCTTCCAGAACTCAGCATGCAGGGTTTCTATCGGATTTTTGTCCCATTTTTCAAATTCATGATTTAGGAGAGGACCCCACACTTCACTGCCATATAATGCAATAGGTTCAATGACGGATTGGAATATTTTGAGCCAGATTCTAATTGGTATTTTAATTTGGATAGATTTTTTGATGGCGTAAAAGGCCCTTCTTGCTTTCTCTTTCAGTTCATTCACAGCCAAGTTTAGTTTACCAGTTGCACTTATTTTCAGCCCGAGGTATGTGTAGTTTGAGGCATGTTCGATTTTGGTCGTACCAAGGGTGAAATTATCTCTCTCTCTCTCTCTCTATCTCACACACACACTCTCTCTCTCTCTCTCTCTCTATCTCACACACACTCTCTCTCTCTCCTCTCTCTCTCTATCTCACACACACACTCTCTCTCTCTCTCTCTCACACACACACACACACACACTCTCTCTTTCCCTCTCTCCCCTCTCTCTCTCTCACACACACACACACACACACACACACACACTCTCTCTCTCTCTCTCTCTCTCTCTCTCTCTCTCTCTCTCTCTCTCTCTCACACACACACACACACACACACACACACACACACTCTCTCTCTTTCCCTCTCTCCCTCTCTCTCTCTCTCTCACACACACACACACTCTCTCTTTCCCTCTCTCCCTCTCTCTCTCTCTCTCTCACACACACACACACACACTCTCTCTCTCTCTCTCTCTTCTCTCTCTCTAGCTCTCTCTCTCTCCCTCTCTCTCTCTCTCTCTCTCTCTCTCTCTCTCTCTCTCTCTCTCTCTCTCTCTCTCTCTCTCTCCACTCATGCAGGTGTCAGGAGCCGTCTCGTGGCGTGTCAGAGCTGCTCTGAGCCATGTCTGGAGTGATTCATCTTGTTGCCAGGATCATTAGTTTCTGTTGGAAGGACTGACATAGAGAAAGTCAAAGCAGACTCGGGAAGAGCTGATGTGCCACCAAGCCTTCCATATTAATTAGATTGAAGCTTTCTCTTATTTGCTCCTCTCTTCTATGAGTGTGTTTTCATTCTGCTGCAAAAGCACGAGATAAATAGACAAAAAGGGCAGGGAATGTAGAAGATAAAAGTCCTTTTTATGTAAAAAATCATATTGTGGTCACAAAGTGAGCTTGTCTAATCAAACATACTTATTGAAGAAATCTTTTCGATTAAACAGACACACTTGTCCCGTTATTAAACAGTCACTAGCTCCCTGATTGTCCCATTAGAGTAACGCGTTGCTGTCATTGATGACTAATTGCATCATTTCAGTAATGTTGCTTTTGTTTATTTTAGTCCTGACATGCGTTTACAGCTATCAATATTTTGTTCTTTTTTAACAATCTGAAGTTAAATACCAATAAAATGCAGAATCTAATCAAATTAACCTCCTTTCCAGTACATTACGCTTTCCACTGAACATAATTATATAGCGAGCGAAACGTCTTTTTGTATGCTCCTGGGGTTCTTTTCACTTATTTTGTGAGCAGAAAGAAAAATGAGGCGCTCTATATGTCCTAAGCGCTGCTTTATTTGACGACGCTGGGACTAATGGTAGAAAATGAGTGACCTTGTGACCTTATACCCCTCTATTGTTGTTGTCTGGTAATAATATAATGCGTAGCTGCCCCTGTGCTGAAGGAAACGGTCTTATTTTAAGATATGGGTTGAAGGGAATCATACTGGTCCTGGACATGAAACCATAGCGGACCTACTGTGTTGTGTGACTTCATGTGGTGTGTGTGCTTTCTCATAAGCTGTTGAAAGAACAATAAATCCCAGGATATTGGAGAAAAGGTTATGCTTATATGATTGAGATGCACAGAACCTCTTACGAGGGGGGTGCGGTGTTATTATAGCAGTAGATACTAACTGTGTTAGTAGTGTTTTATTGCAGGCTGAAGCCAAAGAAAAATAAATAAAACAAAAACACATTGCTGGAAAATAAGCTCTATGTATAAGTGCATAAGGCTATAATATGTAGATCTGTAATGCAAGAAATTCTCAAGAAATTAACCAAAACATTACAAGTTACAAAGTATTTTTTATTTGATTTAAAAATTAATTTACTTTTTTATTTTACAATATATACCACTGACCTAAAAAAACAGTTCTTTAGATATTACCACATAAACCATAAATTAGGGCTCGGCGATAGTGCTCCTGGATATGTAAGAATAAAGACTGTTTATGGATTTTCAATCTATAAATCACCATGATTTACTATGCTTTTACTATAGTAATGATCTGGTTTCTACAACTTTCACTTAGAAGCACAAATCTGTGTCCCACTTTATATTAGGTGGCCTTAACTACTGTGTACTTACATTTAAATGAATCACTTGGTACAATGCACTTATTGTGCACGTACATGTTTTTACACGGTACTTATATTTAAAACCCACCTGCATGTAATTACATCTGTGATTAATTTCTGTAATTGCATTTATAATTACCCTGTTGATCTATCCCTTACAACTAAACCGACCCATACCACCAAACCAGTCCCTAACCTGACCCGTATCTAGCATGAAAACCACCATAAGACATTGTGTCAATAAGACACTGTACTTGTTTTTTGATGTTTGAGGCCACTTCATATAAAATGGGACCAAAATCTGCCTTTAAACGTGAAATAGATAAAGATTTGAAATGCATCGTGATAATTATCGACACCGACTGGTCATCTTTTGGTCATTTCAGACAAATGTATTTTTACAGTTCTGGCTTGTGGACGTCTGCCACGTATCTTTTATGTTTTATGAGAAATGTCAGACATTTGAGCCCACATCATCAGCACATAATAGACGAGAGAACAGAGCGTCACTATGCAGAAAGAGAGTCATATTTCCTTGATTAGTTTAACAGCTGGTTTGATCTTTCCCTGGGACTGTTCGAGTAAAACCCCGCTCCAGCACATGCCTGTGGGGCACACACATCTTAATGTCACACGGAAATTAAAACACTTTCCCATTACCCTGGCCCTGAATCTTAATTTGCTCTTCCACAAACTATACAAAGTAGGTGACAAGGTCAGTACGTTTTTATCGAATAGGAGGTGAATGTTGACATTTGAAGGCAAGGAGTTAAAATAAGTATTTAATTCCTATATGTGAACGCACAACAGGATTGACTTTTAAGCTGAGCACATCGAGATGCTTTGCTCTTGAATTGTTTTTAATTGCTTATTGATTATCATTTGAAGAGTCATACTTTATGAAAAGATTATTACACAACATTTTCAGGTTCCTAAATCGACGTGTTAAGATGCTCGAGTTCTGTCCATCATCTTTTGTGCTTGATGCTCTGAGACAAACATTAGTAGAGAAATGCATGTCTGGTAACTCATGAGCTCTACGAGACACACTTCACAACACAAAACAATTTAGCACCTGCATGCTATGTCAATACCTACGACAGAAGACGAATGTTGTTATTGTTTTGTCATTTCAACATTAGCAGGAGATTTGGGATCCGCGGTGTTCAGCTCAGCAGCAAAATAATGTCAGACACTCAGAAAAGAGCACCATATTTCTGAACTGACAAACAGAGATGATGGATTTATATCATAACCTCTGAAAAGCTTCGATGGAAGCTAACACTAGGAGCAGATGAAGGGATAGAAACATTGATGTGTGCACATATTGAACATGAGACATGCGCTCTATTGAACAGCTATTACGTTGTGCTATTGATTTGCTTAACCGTGCACTATTGCGTGTGTAATTGAGTAACTTAACTATCAGAAAACATGCATGCGTTCTCAAGTCGCTCTAAATTAATCACGGTGCATCAATCTGATAATGTATATTATGTGTGTGTGTGTGTGTGTGTGTGTGTGTGTGTGTGTGCGTGTGTGTGTGTGTGTGTGTGTGTGTGTGTGTGTGTGTGTGTGTGTGTGTGTGTGTGTGTGCGTTGTGTGTGTGTGTGTGTGCGTGTGTGTAATTAGCCATCTATATCATCTTTATAGTATGAATAATACTCTTACATTTTCTTTTTTTTTTTGTCTAAAATGCATATATGTGACCCTGGAGCACAAAAGCAGTGTTGAGTCGCTGGGGTATATTTATAACAATAGCCAAAAATACATTGTATGGTCAAAATTATTCATTTTTATTTTATGACAAAAATCATTAGGATATTAAGATCATGTTCCATAAAGATTTTTGTAAATTACCTACCGTAAATATATCAAAACTTAATTTGTGATTACTGTTTATATATTAAAAGGTAATTTTTGATTAGTAATATGCATTTCTAAGAACTTCATTTGAACAACTTTAAAGATGATTTTCTCAATATTTAGATTTTTTTGCACCCTCAGATTCCAGATTTACAAATATTGTCCGATCATAACAAACCATACATCAATGGAAATATTATTTATTCAGCTTTCAGATGATGCATAAATCATCAATTTCGAAAAATTGGTTTGTGGCCCAGGGTCACATTTTTTTAATTATTTAAATCTAATATTTTTTAAATGAACATATCTTGACCACTTTTGAAGTGTTCTGTTTTTTTTATAGCATCAAATGAAGTAATTTTCAGAGCATGTTTTTGCCTTATAGTAACTGTCCTTATGCAGTTTATATAGATTGTGATGTGATGACTATGATGACCTAGTGCAGAATCAATAAAATAAATCATAATTATGTGCGTTCTGACAATAAGAAATCATTCAGCACGAAGTATTGGGGTCAGTTTTTGACAGTCGTCTCAATGTCAAATATTGACCCCGCTGATCTGAATTCTCCGTCTCATCATGATGCATTATAAAGACAAAGCAGAACTGTTTATCATCTGCAATGTCATATTTAACAAAGACCAGCAGGAGTATTTCACTTAACGGATTTGAAATAAAACAAGGGAATTATTCAGCGATCCTCATTTAGAAACAAATCAGTCCAATTAGGTTTGCTCCAAAGTGACTTTCCCAGTCATCCGTCCGGGGAATTCTGCTGTTATCAATTAAACATGTCTCTTCTAATCTGTGACAGCCTCCCAGACACTGGTCATTTCCCATTAGAGTCATTTTCCCCAAGATCCCGCTGGCCGATAGACATCTCTGACACTCAACAGAGGGGACAATAATTAAAGACGTGGCATTTACTCCCAGTCAGGCTCTCTCAGAGATCTGAATCTGCAATTACCTTCCAGAAAATAGCATTGTCAGGACAGGGCCGGTGTTAATAATGGCTCCCATCTCAGGCTGGGATACTGGCCGCAATCGTTTCTACTGAAGCTGCACTTTGATTGTTTATCGCTTCACCCCAGGTTATCGTGCCACGCTGCTGGAGTAAAAAAGAGAAAGCGAAAGAGGTGAGGAGAGCCTGTTTATCTCAGAATGCATATCGCTCCTGTTATACACCACATTTCTCGGAGTAAATACTGCAATGCTAATACGTGACCCTGGAGCACACAAGCAGTGTTAAGTCGCTGGGGTATATTTGTAGCAATAGCAACAATACATTGTATGGCTCAAAATTATAGATTTTCTTTTATGCCAAAAATCATTAAGATCATGTTCCATGAAGATATTTAGTAAATTTCCTACCGTAAATATATCAAAACTTAATTTTTGATTAGTTAATATGCATTGCTAAGAACTTCATTTGAACAACTTTAAAGATGATTTTCTCAATATTTAGATTTTTTTGCACCCTCAGATTCCAGATTTACAAATATTGTCCGATCATAACAAACCATACATCAATGGAAATATTATTTATTCAGCTCTTCATATGATGTATACATCTCAATCTTGAAAAATTGACCCTTATGACTGGTTTTGTGCTCCAGGGTCACGTATAGTCGCAATGGAAGAATAATAAAAACCTCTTTCTCTGCTTTTCTGTTCTTCTGTCTTCCATTCAGCCGCTTTCTTGTAGAAACACATGTGTGAGAGAGCGACTCCAGGCATGCCCAAGTTCCCCGACACTTGATAAAATACAAAAGGACCATTTGCACAGAAGGCAATTAAAAGCTTTAGTGCTTCCTCCAGGCAGAGCGGTGCTTGTGGAGCCCCAGTTGACACATGAGCCAGTACCTTATTGGAAAGGGCTGCCTTGTGCACTGAAATGGCTCCGGTAATTTTCACCAAAATAGGCTCCAGGTAGTAAACATGGGCCAAAAAGAAGGCATCTGCATTAATCAATATGAAATTAGCCCACATTTAATTTGCAGAGGGCAGTCGTGCACCTGGCCATAAATGTGAAACGCTGTATGGCTTTCAGACAGGGCAAGACTTCACCTGAAAACTTCAACCGGAGATTAAATTATCAATCCCATCTATAAATGATATGCAGATGTATTTTGCATTCCTTGCATTAGTTTTGTTTAAAATTCTAAATGCGTTTTAGAAGTATTTGTATGTATTCACAGTAATTGATTTTGATGTGTATGGTATAAAAATATTCTCGTTGGCGTTTTTGAATTTATAGTTT
Organism: Schizopygopsis pylzovi; assembly: GCA_027422435.1. Classification (NCBI taxonomy): domain Eukaryota; kingdom Metazoa; phylum Chordata; class Actinopteri; order Cypriniformes; family Cyprinidae; genus Schizopygopsis; species Schizopygopsis pylzovi. The sequence goes on from CM049827.1 coordinate 34,857,313, forward strand.
ACTGATATTATGACATCATTTCAATTAAATACACTGTATAATGCATAGTATTACAGCGTATAAATCAGGGCCCGTATTCCTAAAGATTCTGCGAATCCTTTTAGAGAGCTCCTAATGTAGCTTTAAGCTTAGTTTAAGAGTGATTCAGGACCAATCTGAGAGCAACTCTGAGCGAGGAAAAGACAAACACTGTTATCTTCATGAGGAGGCGGGGCTGACTCCGTTGCTAGGTGTGACTCAGTCTTTTGAAGACTGAGATTGGTTGTTTGTCCAAGAAGAAAATAAAAGAGTGCTTTTAAGAGTAGGGTCTACTATAAGCCTTCACTTGATTATTACAGGCGTAATTGTGTTCCTGTGGCTCAGTGGTTAGAGCTTTGCGCTAGCAGCACAAAGGTTGTGGGTTCGATTCCCAGGGAACACACATACTGACCAAAAATGTATAGCCTGAATAAGTAAGTCGCTTTGGATAAAAGCGTCTGCTAAATGCATAAATGTAAATGTAATTTTACCTGTTTTACCGTACTCTCTCTCTCTCTCTATCTCTCACTCTCGCTCTCACTCTCACTCTCCTCTCTCTCTCTCTCTCTCTCTCTCACTCTCTATCTCTCACTCTCTCTATCTCTAAATCTCTCGCTCTCACTCTCTAAATCTCTCACTCTCGCTCTCACTCTCTATCTATCACTCTATCTCTATCTCTCACTCTCGCTCTCACTCTTTATCTCTCTCACTCTCACTCTTTATATCTCGCTCTCACTCTCTATCTCTCGCTCTCTCTCTCTCACTCTATCTCTATCTCTCCTCTCTCTCTCACTCTCTATCTATCACTCTCTCGCTCTCACTCTCTATCTCTCACTCTATCTCTATCTCTCGCTCTCACTCTTTATCTCTCTCACTCTCACTCTTTATCTCTCACTCTCGCTCTCACTCTCTATCCTCTCGCTCTCACTCTCTATCTCTCACTCTGTCTCTATCTCTCGCTCTCACTCTTTATATCTCTCTCACTCTTATCTTCACTCTCCTCTCTTACTCCTCTCTCACTCTCGCTCTCACTCTCTATCTCTCACTCTCTCTCTCTCACTCTCTATCTATCTCTCTCTCTCACTCTCTCTCTCACTCTTCTCTCTCTCTCACTCTCTCTCTCTCCTCGCTCTCACTCTCTATCTCTCACTCTCACTCTCTCTCTATCTCTCACTCTCGCTCTCTTAAGCCTCTTAAAAGTCGTCGTCTGTGCTCCTAACAATTTTGGACCTTAAGACCTCTTTAAAGGGTTAAGATGCTTTCTGGATTACTTTTTTCTTTACCAGGATATTTTCTTTAATTTTAAGAGGAAACGCCTACATTTCTAAGAATTGTGTTACTAGGAGCAACTCTTAGCACTACGATGTTTCATGAATACAGGCCCTGATGTGTTTCTTTGTGTCACGGATGCCTACGGAGAGGAACAAGGAACGCGGAGACGAGGGATAATCAGAAACAAGGTCTTTAATGATCCCAGACACAGGCAGGCTGGAGACACAAGTAGCACATCGAGACGTATAACACCGGACAAAGCAACTTAGGGCATAGACACATTAAATACTGAACTAAACGAAGGGGTAATTGACGAGACACTGGTGAATCAAACGAGACAATCACACATGAGAGAAAACCCCACAGACAGTCCATAATACTGACACTTTGATGTCTTGGTCATTATTCAATTATTCTATTAAGACTTAACCTGAAATGCATAAATTAGCATGCAATAATTCATGTTTTAGTATTTTTATATGTAGTAGTTTACACTACTGGCATCTTAAAAAATAAAAATAAATTAAGTTGTTTAAAATGACAGCAGGAGTAGGTTTAATCCAGGGGCATGCTGCATTATAGGATCTCCAAGAGTTTGAGACTTCTGCTGCAAGTCCATTCTTAAAGATGGTATGGACAAAGCAAGAAGAGACGAGAGATAAGATTGTCCCTAGATGCCTGTACAGTATACAAATGCCACATAATGAAGATGTAGTGTGGATTAAGTGATTTGCACGTCTCTTAATCAATGCACATGTTTGTCTCTTTCACGTATGTGATCAGACTGGCTCATGCAATGATCGTCCAAGCTATGCTTGTACTTCACAACAAGACCATCAAGGCAGTTCTGTCCAGTCAGCAGGTCATTATCTCAAAATAACCCTCAACCGGGTGATCAGGATCAATCCCAGCGTGCAGTGGAGGAGTCTGATATCATCTAGACGGGATTATTGTGTGACAGCGACAAGCTAACTGAACACGTATTGTCTTATTATACTTATTGTTATCCCACTTATTGTCAAGATATATATGTAATGAATAATGACCACAAAACCAGTCATAAGGGTCAATTTTTCGAAATTGAGATGTATATATCATCTGAAAGCTGAATAAATAATATTTCCATTGATGTATGGTTTGTTATGATCGGACAATATTTGTAAATCTGGAATCTGAGGTGCAAAAAAATCTAAATATTGAGAAAATCATCTTTAAAGTTGTTCAAATGAAGTTCTTAGCAATGCATATTATTAAGTTTTGATATATTTATGGTAAGAAATTTACAAAATATCTTCATGGAACATGATCTTAATATCTAATGATTTTTGGCATAAAAGAAAAATCTATAATTTTGACCCATACAATGTATTGTTGGCTATTGCTACAAATATACCCCAGCGACTTAACACTGCTTTTGTGCTCCAGGTCACAAATATGAAATATTGTTTTGTATTGATTTATATATTTAAATGAATAGTTTTCCAGCAAAGAGTTCGCGTCACTTATTTGAAAACACAACACCAACCGTATTACCAAACTTATAATACGAATTGTTTATAAAATCTTTTGTTTTATATTATATATATATATATATGAAGATTTTGAATTAGTCATATATATGTTCATATTTTGCATGTGTAAATATATTAGTAGAAAACCTAATTTACAGTGTGCTACAATCTTTTCAAACGGGTTTTATCATAATGTAATTTAGCAATTGGTCATTGCATTTGCTTTAAACGTGAATGTTTATCTGAAATATGAAGTCTTTGACCACTAACCAGTCCAGACCTAGACGTGGGGAAACGTTGAAGCTGTGATAAGCACCAACTCAAACTTATGTTCAGGATTGGACTGCTGTTGTTTCAGTTTGCCCTCTGAATATCTTTGTTTGGCTTGAAATGCCATTGGTCGGCGTCTCTGACCTCTCTCTGCAGACTGTGTCCTCGTTATTCAGCTCTGCAGTCGGCTCCGGCTCTTTATCACCCTCCAGGATCAGCAATCGCTCACTGACCGCTCTCACGTTAATGCATCCCGTCTGAAGAGCTCTCCACGGTCCTCCCAAAGCGCTGAAAACACAAAAGGAAAAGTCCAATACAGTAGCTGTTGTGAAGAGAGAGGAGGAGTGTGTTATAAGGGACCGTCTCTCTCTGTGATAAAGCCAATGCTGAGCAAATTCACCAAAGAACGGATCTGGAAATCTTGAAAGCTTGTAGTTGACAGCATTTATAAACTGGATAGCTGCCGTTCTGAATGCTGATTGGTCAAAACATGCCAAAGACAGCATGGACAGTACACAGAAAAATAAGGGTTTATAATTGTATATCCTTTGGATACAACAGCTTGTTCCTTAAAAGGACATATTTGTACCTTTTTACCACTAATAGGTACATGTTAGTATCTTAAGGGTACGTATTACTACTCTAAAAGGTACAATCATAAACCCTTATTTTTCTGTGTGTACAGTGCAAGCTATTTGAAATCAGTTATATTGCAATAAATAACATTATGTTCCCGTTTGTTATATTATTATATCTTTATTATATTAAAGCAAATTAAGGCAAGACGTGGTTTTTACTCGTACCACACAGTTCTGAATGCTGATTGGTCCATACATGCCAAAGACAGCATGGACAGTACACAGAAAAATAAGGGTTTATGATTGTACCTTTTAGGATACAACAGCTTGTCGCTGGAGCAGTTCCCTTGAAAGGACATAGTGTACCTTTTTACCACTAATAGGTACATATTAGTATCTCAAGGGTACGCATTACTACTCTAAGGTTCGAACATGTACCTATTAGGGGTAAAAAGGTACAAATATGTCCTTTTAAAGGACAAGCTGTTGTATCCAAAAAGGTACAATTTTAAACCCTTATTTTTCTGCAAGCTATTTGAAATCAGTTATATTGCAATAAATAACATTATGTTCCCTTTTGTTATATTATTATATCTTTATTATATTAAAGCAAATGAAGGCAAGACGTGGTTTTACTCGTACCTGCTCAGTATTGACCCAGCAGGCACCAGACGTCTACGTATCGTCCGGTTAACGTTGCATTTTGGTTGAAAATTAAAATTGGGTTGACGTCAATATTTGACGTTGGATTTTGGTTACACAACCTAAAAACAACAAAATCTTAACATCAGCTGACGTCGGTATTGGACATTAATTTAACATTGAATTTAAATTGAATTTAAATAAAAAAATAATAATTTAAAATCCGACGTAACAACCAAAATGCAACCAAATATCAGCGTCTTATGATGTTTAGTGCCAGCTGGGGAGTAGCAGACAGTGATAAACAGCATATCCAGTACACCTGAAGTGCCCTGTTGGTCTCGCTCCGTCTGGGGTGCAAATACAGATTTAGACACAAGTAAATACAGGCTCTGAGCTGACCTGTCATCGTGTGATTGTGAGAGTCGAGTCCGGCCAGAAGAGAGAGCGGTATCTCTTAAGTTATGAGATGAACACCTGCATCTTCTCCTCTCCAACCGCTCACATTCATGGAGAGACTCTCAATATTCAATACGCCAGAACAAACGTGCCCTTCCTAATGAAACAGTAGATGAGTTACGGGTTTATTTGATTAATAGATAATGGATGGTTCAATTAAACGTTAAGGTATCTATCCAACTTCATTACAAATGTGTAACTACAAATATAATTGCATATTTCAAGTTTCAATGCTAATGACATACAAGTGTATTTTAGTTTACTCATTTTACAATACTGTTATTAATTCAAAGACGAAAAAATTAATTATGAAATTACACAAATTATGTCCTACATAATGCGTCACAAAACACACTCTAAAGTTCAGCTACGTAATTTTAATTTAATTTAATTGCAATTAACATGCAATTAAGTGTCCTAAATAGTTTAAAACATGTAATTGTTAATGTTCAAATCACTTGGTGTTTTAGTTCTCTCGTAACATCGTTAACAATCTTGTTATCGTGACATTGCACATTCATTTCAACTAATTTGACAATTACATTTTTGTATTGTTTAATCTCTACGAGTAAGTGCAGTACTTCTGTTTTCTCACTCTAAAATGAGTACCTCATTTCCATATGAAGCAGCTCTATTAATAACAGGGAGCAATATGTGCGGTTTTCTCATGGTTTTATGGGAAATGAGCTATGAAGAGTGAGTGTAATTGTCAGTGGACATCTCATCGTTGATAGAGCATCTGCTCTGGTTCTTCATGCTACATCATCAGCCCTGTTATAGCCCAAACGAGCCAAAGATTGACTGGGAAATACAGAAGAAGAAGATCTGTGAGACACCAGAGAACCACAGTAATTACTTACATAAAAGTGATATAACTTTTCTCACACATTTCTGTTTCAAATCTAAAATTGTCCTGTTTCTGGCAACCTTACATTGGTGTCAAAGCCAGCTCAATGAGTTATTGTTTTCACTGAATAATACCAATTCTTATTTAACACGGCGCAGCACAAGAGTCGTTTTCAAAGCTGCGTTGTGCAACGTATCCAATGAAGACCGCTTGTCTTAAAGGAATAGTTCACCCAAAAATAAACAATGCGTGCTCTGCAGTGAATGGGTGCCGTCAGAATGAGAGTCTGGTGAAAACATGCACACCACTCCAGTGCATCAGTTCATGTGAAGTGAAAAGCTGTGTGTTTGTAATAAAGAAAATCAGCATTATGGCATTTACACTTTTTAAACGGTCACGTCTTGCAAAAATAGCAGTCCACACTGCAAAAAAAAACAAAAAAATTTAATAAGTTTAATATTATTATTATAGCCTTTATTTAACCAGGAAAGAAAACTCACTGACATTACAATCTCTGTTTCAAGAGTGTCCTGGCCAAGATAGGCGGCCCAAATTGGCAAATACATAAAACAAACAATCAAATACAATACACAAAATACTACACAAAAAAGAAAGTCGCTAAAAATAGAGCCATTAGAAACATTTTCAAATCTCCAAGTCTTTCTCCAAACCACTTAAACGTGTTTTAAAATATCTAATAGACACCAGCTGATTTAACCTTCATTTAATCTGAAGACGATTCCAGTCCGAAGAGGCAGCATATTTAAATGAGTTCTAGTTTATAATTAAGATTATAAAACATTGTGAAGTGAATAATACCAACTGTTTTTTTTGTTGAATCAAACAACATACTGTGATACTGTGGTAAAATATCAAATATCGTTCTTGAATCAAGATGCATTTATTTGAGAAAACTGATTAAAGATAAGTCATGTTTTGTGAAAAATGTATTTTTTTTTTTTTCTTAAAACAAACAAAACAAATCTGTCAGTGGGGAAACCAAAACATTCAGATCAAACCAGACTTCTTTTAAGCTAAACAAAATATTGATATATTTTTCTGAAAACAAGACTCAAGTCATTCTGCTTCTCAATCTCAAGTAAATGTATATTAACTTACACAAGAATTTCTAACATTTCTAATACATTTTTTTTCATAATAACTCTTCCTGCAATTAAAACAAAGTCTGCTCTGTGTTGTCCTGTCACATCAACATGGTTTCACTCGTAAACGGTGCTTAATCTGTGCATATTTCTCTAATCATTCACAATATTATAGATAAGGACTTGTACTGTTTGACGTTAGAAACACTCACTGCACAGGATTCATTGGTGAGCAAGTGATGTAATGATACATTTCTCTAAATCTTCTCTGATGAAGAAACAAACTCATTGACGTCTCAGAAGACCCGGGGGTGAGTACATTATGAGCACACTTCTTTAAAGTCACTGGTTCAGGACTGCTTATATGTGCACCGTCCTCTGTGCTCGTCCATCCAAATCTTTGCATTTTTGAATTAATTTCACACCTTGTATTTGTTCACTGCGTCCAAATGAAGAGTAATGTTTGTTGAGTGTCTTAACCCCTTGATTTGGTGTATCTGTACATGTTTGTTGAACCGAGGGGTCAGTGTATTAAGAGAGAAGGAGACTCGGATGATCTGAACGCTGGGCCAGTCCCTGCAAGGGCTCGGGGAGAGATAGATTTAGCAGGATCAAGCTCATTATACATGCAGAGAGCTGTTATTAGTGTGTGTGTGTGTGTGTGTGTGCACAGCTCTGCTAGCTCGAGTGTGAAATGCTCCGTGTGGCTCTGAGCGGCTGATCCAGCTGTGCACATCACTGTCTGTCCACTCAAAAAGAAACATATCACTGCTTTATTAGCATATAATGATGGATGCACGGAGACTACCGTCTAAATTAGATGTGTGTGTGTGTGTGTGTGTGTGTGTGTGTGTGTGTTGTGTGTGTGTGTGTGTGTGTGTGGTTCAGGTATACCCTAGTTATGGGACAAAATGTCCCACAACGATGGCAATATCCAAAATCCTTGTCCGTGTGGGGACATTTTTTGGTCCCCATGAGGAAACCAGCTTATAAATCAGACTAAGTGATGTTTTTTGAAAATGTAAATTGCAGAATGTCTCCTGTGATGTTAGGTTTAGGGATAGGGGCAGTGTAAGGGGATAGAATATACAGTTTGGACATATAAAACATTACGTCTATGAAAGTCCATAAAACATGTGAACCCAACATGTTTGTTAGGTGATGTGTGATGTGTGTGTGTGTGTGTGTGTTGTGTTGTTGGATAAATACATCAGCAGCCCCCCCGCTAACTAAGACCGTTTGTGTCCTTCATCTTTAGTCTTTTAAAACTGAGTTTCTTAAAAACATTTAAATTGAATTAAACTGAGACCTTCGAAGGGACATCGCTGAAGTCTGGGACAAATGAAATGTTCCATAATAAGCAGAATATCTCCTTTTCCTATAAGCTTACCTGTTATTAGTCATAACGCATAACTGTAATGAATCTGACTGTTTTATACTGATGTTAGAGCTGTTGATGTATAACACTTTGTATACTGTAATTACATGATAAATACTGAATACAAAATACTGTCAAGTTCTTGGATATATCCATCCATTTAGTTTTATTTCCTTATATTATTTAAGCCTGAACATAACTCCATAACATTCAAGAGCACATGTATTCGTTACATATAGATAGTACAGTAAGATTAAATTGCTCTGAAAATCCCTTACTACTATTCATTTGTGCTTATAAATACAGTACATATTCTTTTGTGAATAACCGAAAGCATCCATCATTGGGACTGACGGAGGGATACACAGAGAGAGAACGCGTTCAGATTTCATCAGTGTTCATTCAGCTGGCTTGGAAACTGATGGAGTCTGTATTTGTGTCGTCTTCGGTCTGATTGGGTCAGTCCGGGGTCAGCTGGTCACGGTCATCATTACATGTCTTGCCATTCAGCGAGGGAGGCTTTGTGCTTCATATCAAAATAATAACAGCGATGTCTTGATAGCACTGACGTCCAGTTTGGATGTGGCACAGATGTTAGATGTACTGTTTTATTTCGAGTATATCTCTCAGTAAATGGGTTTCTCAGTGTGACTGGTCTGCCTGCCATGCGGGTGAATTTAGATACATTGCTTATTTCATTGTGTTATTGGTTAAATATCGACTCCGTTGATATATAATGACCCTGGACCACAAAACCAGTCTTAAGTGTCACTTTTATGGTTTGTTATGATCGGACAATATTTGTAAATCTGGAATCTGAGGGTGCAAAAAAAACTAAATATTGAGAAAATCATCTTTAAAGTTGTTCAAATGAAGTTCTTAGCAATGCATATTACTAATCAAAAATTAAGTTTTGATATATTTATGGTAGAAAATATCTGCATGGCACATGATCTGAATATCTAATGATTTTTGGCATAAAATAAAAATCAATAATTTTGACCCATACAATGTATTTTTGGCTATTGTTATAAATATACCCCAGCGACTCAACACTGCTTTTGTGCTCCAGGGTCACGTATAGCAGCAGTAGATGAAGAAAAACATTATGCAAAATAATTTTTGTGTTCAAAAGTCCTGAAAGAAATATTCAGTGTCCTTAAAAATATGAAGCAGCACGGCTGTTTTCAACACTGATAATCAGAAATGTTTCTTGAGCACACAATCAGCTAGAATGATTTCTGAAGGATCATGTGACACCCCCCCCATACGCTTCAAACGTTCATTAAACAGAAACGGTGATGCGTTGAACGCCCTGGTCTCGTGACGACTATGGCAGCTGAGAAGGACATTCGTCGTGTTCTTTTTGAAGGATTTTCGGAGCATGATGGAATTGGTATAAATATGTTTAATACTGTAAAATATGCTTGATGTTATAGTCCCTGCCGTCCAGAATAAACCAGAACATCCCAATCGAGTGAAGGGATTTCTGGAAACCGTGGTTCCTGATTATTATGATCCAACATGTGCCTCGCATTTCAGGACCAAACGACAAACATTTCATCTGAAGGATAATCTTTCTTACCGAGACTGTGTTATGATCTATGACCCTGTTATTTATAATTGTGATTATTATGCTTATCATTATTGCTGATCACTGTTGTCGTGCTATGACATTGTAATATTTACCATTATATAATCAGAGGAGCATAAAGATGTTTATGGTCACAATACAATAGCAAAATATATCAATATGTATAGCATTGTTATGTTACATTAATCAGTCTGTTCCTAAGGAAAGCATATGGACCAGAAGACATTGCAATTATGATATTTAGACACACTTAACGAAGTTACAGATCTTGTGCTCTATTTCAGTTATTTTGCTTTTAATGTGTGCAAACAATATACTCGCTCTTGTGAATTTATTTTGATGTTATTTACAAATTGAGCATCATGGTGTTGATATGCTGTGCTTATTATAAAGACAAGCATGTCTTCTGATATCTTCAATAGTCGTGTACACCGAGCTGGACTTCTCTTGGACCCATTGTGCAGCTGTCTTTAACACCGCGTGGTTTCTATTCATGTGTCTGCTGATTGATTCACTACTGAAACCGTAAAACACTTGAACGTGCCCCTGCATAGCTGTGTGGAGGATAGAGAATAAACATATTCAAATAGAACACGTTTTTTATTTTCTTTATTGCAAAAACATTAAAAACCCAGTGTTGGGGAAAGTTACTTTTAAAAGTAATGCGTTACAATATTACGCTACTTCCTGAAAAAGTAACTAATTACGTTACTTAGTTACTTTTTATGGAAAGTAATGCGTTACATTACTTTTGCGTTACTTTCGCGTTACTTTTTAAATATGAGCAGGGCTTGATTGTTTGTTTTTAATACAAGAAGTTATATTTATAGAAAATGTAAAAGCCTTTCACACCAAAAAGTGTAATGAATAAACCTCAGACTGAAGAAGAGTAAATCACGTCTGTACAGAAGAACACAGGAGAAGTTCAACACTCTTCAGCAATAAAACAACAATCAAGCACAATTATTAATGTAAAGTAATTATTGTTCATTATTATGATTGAACTGATCATCAAAGGTCAGCAGCAAACACATCGGTTAATAAAATGAGATTAGATATATTTGTGTTGTTTAACATATTTAATTATTGCAGGTTTGTGTCATATTCTGAGTTTGTATTTCACTGTTTTAATTCATTTTGATGAATACTGAATCTGTTTTTTGTGAGTGGATGAATTAATACACATTCATATTTAGTCTAGATTAGATCTACAGTAAGATCATGTTCACACGGCGCACTCAGTCAATAAATGGAGAAAAATAACTCAGATATTTTCTAGTAAATTAAAAGTAATGCGTTACTTTACTAGTTACTTGAAAAAAGTAATATTATTACGTAACTCGCGTTACTTGTAATGCGTTACCCCCCCGACACTGTAAAAATCTTTCTGAAACATAATTTTAACTTGTTTGTATTTTTCAGTATTGAACGGGTACACAGCACTAATCTGAATACTTGCTGAAAGGTCCTCAAGAACTGTAGATTAAGCTTTCATTTAGTTGTTAACTAGCAGCTCCAGTACAGATTACTTCCCCTGTCTTAGACTGTAATTACTACAGCACACGTTTAAAGCAACATCCAAGAATAAAACACACAATTAGACGTTTCAATGGCTGTCATACTGTGTAATGATGATTTAACTGTATTCACATCCACTGTGACCTTAGGCCTTGTCAGCAGACGGTCTTCATTTCATGCGTTTTAAAAGAGACTGTGCAATTAAGACATTATTCTTCGTTTCTATTGCTCTGATTTGCACTTGTTTGCAGCTTTATTGTATTTGTGGATACTGCAATGCAAAATGCATGAATGCAAAAAAAATGTATTTTAAGACATTTAAGAAAATCTTTTAAACTTTTAAAAATGTAATGTTCACAGACGATGCATATAATGTACATAGTGATGAATCAATATTTCCAGTCATCCGGTGGTCATTTTATTAGGACTTGTGTGACATGGAGAACAGACGTCTGTACCGTTCACAGTTAACAAAGCACCCAAGGCGTATTAACCATGCTTTAGAAACCCTAGCTTTGGAATGGTGTGTGATTTCAGGTCCATGCTGCTGTGAATGGGAATCAGTTATCACAGCCTCCGGGGTGTAATCAAGCACATTGTTTCAGTGCGGAGGACCGCGTGAGGGACGAGTCGTCTGCACTCAATACAGTCAATCAGAGCAGAACTAGCCACACGCAGACAAAACAGATGACGCACGACGTTATATGAGCACAAAAGCAGTCGTGATCGCTGGGGTATATTTGTAGCAGGGCCGCTGCTGGTCAAGCAGGATTGTATTGTTGTGCCCCCCCCTTCCTCAAATATTATAGGAGTCAAAATAGAGCTTTAGTAAATCAATACATTGTGTTATTTACAAACTACAATTGTAGGTTTAGACAGTGACCTATGGCTATTATTGTATTAATACAGTTGTGTGATTGATTTTATAGTCTCTCACGCATTCAGAAATCATGCAAAAGAAAAGATCAAATATGGTTTAATTTTTGTAAGGATTGTGATGTCCACATGTTTGTTGTTGAAGAAATCATAGAGGCTGTGTCATCTATAGTGTCGGGGGGGTAACGCATTACAAGTAACGCGAGTTACGTAATAATATTACTTTTTTCAAGTAACTAGTAAAGTAACGCATTACTTTTAATTTACTAGAAAATATCTGAGTTATTTTTCTCCATTTATTGATGACAGAGCGCCGTGTGAACATGATCTTACTGTAGATCTAATCTAGACTAAATATGAATGTGTATTAATTCATCACACTCACAAAAAACAGATTCAGTATTCATCAAAATGAATTAAAACAGTGAAACACAAACTCAGAATATGACGCAAACCTGCAATAATTAAATATGTTAAACAACACAAATATATCTAATCTCATTTTATTAACGATGTGTTTGCTGATGACCTTTGATGATCAGTTCAATCATACTAATAAGCAAAAATTACTTTAGATAAACTAATAATTGTGTTTTTATTGCTGAAGAGTGTTGAACTTCTCCTGTGTTCTTCTGTACAGACGTGATTTACTCGTCCTTCAGTCTGAGGTTTATTCATTACACTTTTTGGTGTGAAAGGCTTTTATATTTGCTATAAATATAACTTATTGTATTAAAAACAAACAATCAAGCCCTGCTCATATTTAAAAAGTAACGCGAAAGTAACGCAAAAGTAATGTAACGCATTACTTTCCATAAAAAGTAACGTAATTAGTTACTTTTTTAGAAAGTAACACAATATTGTAACGCATTACTTTTAAAGTAACTTTCCCGGACACTGACGTCAACAGCCAAACAAGTGTATTATGGATGTGCCTGGAAGTGATGCACGGGCTTTGCTGATGTCTTTTCATGGGAATAGATGTCTATTTGATTATTTCCATTCAGCCGCAAACTTCATTTTAGTAATTAGTAATATGCATTGCTAAGAACTTAATTTGAACAACTTTAAAGATGATTTTCTCAATATTTAGATTTTTTTTGCACCCTCAGATTCCAGATTTTCAAATCTCAGCCAAACTATCCAAACAAACCATAGGCTACATCAATGGAAAGCATATTTATTCAGCTTTCAGGTGATAAAATAACTGGTTTAGTGGTCCGCGGTCACATATGTTAACACGTCGGTGTGGGGAAGTGTTACTTTTCTCAACGCTTGCTATTTGGAGCCAATCATAACTGACTATTGGTAAGCGCTGAGAGATATTTCTGAGTTTTATATATACTGTAATTGTTGACCATTAGTTAAACAAACTTGATGTACGCTTTCCCCGTATTTAGTTCTGCGGGGAAAGATGTATATTACATCTCTTTGCACGCTTTGGGCCGAGGCGCGCCCCCGGTTGGCGGAGTCGCGCACGGCCCCGGGTTCGAGCTGAGCGCGGCCACGAGACTCCTGTACTTCCGCTTCCTTCAGTGGCAGGATAAGCAGCACACTGCGAGCTACAGTTTTGAAAAGACACAAATACACTTCAGTCGTAAATAGTGCCGATTAAACTGAGCAGATCCACAAGGACCGGCCGAACCTTGAACTCAACAGTATTGACAGAATGACGAGAAGAGGTTTGTGCTTTAACTGATCTGCTTTTGTGTCAGTGTTGTGGATATAGTTTAGCCTGCTAGCCAACTAGCCGACACGAATCTGACTAGCTCAAACAAAAGACTTGATTCCTTTTGTCCCTGAAACACTAGATTGTTTCATGGATATGCTGGGCTTTCAGTTAATGATATGTGCCAGTGAAAATAAAACAATAGAAGCAGACCACACGGTTATTTTCATATGATTTAGTGGTTGCATTATGGCTAACTAGTTTAGCTATATTGACCAAGCCCAGAAAACAATCGGATTTAAACACATGCACGCAAAAATAATCCAGTTATCTGAATAGGTAATATTCTCATAACAGTGGCCTGAGCTATATTAGTTTAGGATAATTAATTCCCGCTTTGTTGTAAATATCATAATTATAGTTTATCATAGAGTTCAATCAGTGTTCTTCATATAGCTGTGAAAGTTGGATATATGTCATTGTATATACACTTTTTATTCACAAATGTAATTTCAGACCTGATAATCTCATGCTGTGCTGCTCTTATTGTAATTAGGAACTGCTGCATGCTAATGAGGGGATTGAAATGGCGAAGTTAATCATGATATGTATTTCTATGCACAGGTTGGGACGAGGAGCCCTTGGATCGTGCTGTGATGACGTCACTGTAAACCACGTGACTCTTCAGTATTCACCTCATACATGTGTGCAATGGCATCAAGAAGTGCAATTCGAGATATGTACTAAAGTTTAGGTGAGTTGGAGGATGATGTGCAGTTATTATAGTTAGTTTGGTGGGTTTGTCTGTTGGTTTATTCAAATACAATTAATGTGCCCTTGACTGTATCTTGTCAACATGGGCGAGTTCAGACCTGTGCCAACAAGTCATTTAGTGATTACACTGGGTTTAACTGAGTCTGATGTTTACTGCGTCATCATCGAGCTAGGGATGCAACGGTTATAGTCTGAGGAATAATCACGGTTTCACGATTATTATGCATTTATTCATTACACAACATAATTAAAACGACATAAACACTCTTTAGATATTAAAGTGTGATTTATCGCTGCCTTTTGAAATAGAAATAGCACAGTAACCAATAATACAGCTCAAAATAATAATACTTGAGAAACAAAAATCCATCTCTTGTATTGTAATTAAAAAGGTGACCTCTGCTCTGTAAACATCATGTCAGTATTTCTCTTTTGATTACAACAAATGGTAATAGATCACAAATGTTTTCATTTTGTATATTCTTTCTACTTTTTTTTGGACCTGAGGTAGAGATCTTGGAAAGATGGTGAAAAAAGACTTCTGAATAATACTATAACAGAGATGATAAATCACAATTTTAATTAAGTGTTATGAATATTAACTGAGGACACTGTTACTGAGGGAATAAACTAAACTTATTGTAATCAACTGTCATCCATACTTATTAATTTTAATAGTTTTTATTCATCTGATTATACATATGGCCTGAGAAAATCATGTCTATTATTTTGGTTTGTCAGATCGAGATCCCCACACAAACATTTAGGACACAAACTTGTCAACGTTGCCCAGAGACTTTCATTAATAAAATAGCTTAGATACTGGATCGCTACATTATATTAATCAGCAAAGAGGGGGGGTGAAATGACTGTTTAAATAACTGAACTCAAATCTTCATTGTTTGTAGTGACGCGCAGATGCAGGTGGACTAATTCACACGCAACATCACCTCTCTCTCTCTCTCTCTCTCTCTCTCTCTCTCTCTCTCTCTCTCTCTCTCTCTCTCTCTCACTCTTTATCTCGCACTCTCTATCTCGCTCTCTCGCACTCTCTGTCTCTCACACTCTCTCTCACTCTCTATCTTCTCTCTCTCACTCTTTATCTCGCACTCTCTGTCTCTCACACTCCCTCTCACTCTTTATCTCGCACTCTGTCTCTCACACTCACACTCCCTCTCACTCTTTATCTCGCACTCTCTGTCTCACACTCTACTCTCATCTTTATCTCGCTCTCTCGCACTCTCACTTTTTATCTCACTCTCTTGCACTCTCACTCTTTATCTCGCTCTCACTCTCTCTCACTCTTTATCTCACACTCTCTGTCTCTCTCTTTCACTCTCTTTCTCTCTCTGTCGCTCGCTCTCACTTACTCTCTCACTCTTTCCCTCACTCTTTCTCTCACTCTCTCGCTCGGTCTCTCTCTCACTCTTTCTCTCCTCTTTATCTCCCTTGGCCTCTTGCTCGGTCTATCTCTCGGTCTCTCTTGCTCTCTCTCACTCGGTCTATCTCTCGGTCTCTCTTGCTCTCTCTCGCTCGGTCTATCTCTCGGTCTCTCTTGCTCTCACTCTCTCTCGCTCTGTCTATCTCTCGGTCTCTCTCACTCTTTCTCGTTCTCTCTCCGCGCTCGATCTATCTCTCGGTCTCTCACTCTTTCTCGGTCTCTCTCTCACTCTTTCTCTTGCTCGGTCTGTCTCTCTCTCTCACTCTTTCTCTTGCTCGGTCTGTCTCTCTCTCTCTCTCTTACTCTTTCTCTCCCTCGGCCTCTTGCTCGGTCTATCTCTCGGTCTCTCTCACTCTTTCTCGTTCTCTCTCTCTCGCTCGGTCTATCTCTCGGCTCTCTCTTTTCGTTCTCTCTCTCTCTCGGTCTCTCTATAAGATTTACAGAGGCAAAATATACATTTAAGTAATATAATGTAGTAATATGACATAGTATAACGTGCTGGAAACATCAGCTCAGGGCAGACGGAGTGTCTTCTCTTCTATGGTGACAGAGAGACTCTCTCTCTGTCTGTCTATCTCGGTCTATCAATTCAATTCAGAAAGCTTTATTGGCATGACAAAAACATACATTTTGTATTGCCAAAGCATTAAGACAACATAGAAAATGATTTACAATATCTGAACATTTAGAAAAGCCTAGAGAAAATAATAGTAACAATGAAACTAAATAAAAAAAGGTAATATTATATAAACACATGGCTAGATATAGCAAAAAAATAATAGAATTAGTAAAATAATATTAATAAAATAAATAAATAATTATAATAATAAATAAATTATATTACATAAATCATGTAACAACTGAACTTAGGCATGTGAACATTTATATACATTATCTAGATGTGTGTAGGTCTAATGTGTGTGTGTGTTTGGGCTGTGTGTGTGTGTGTTTGTGTGAGAGAGAGAGAGTGTGTGTGTGTGTGTGTTTCTCTCTGGCTGTCCCTCAGGAGATGACATGACGTCTCTCTCTGTCTCTTTAAATCGTTTATTTCACAACGAGAACAGGTTGGCTAGCCGTGCACCATCCCTTATGTAACGTATACTCTTTAACTGCTATTTTTACGGCAATATTTAAATGACGCCCTGGTCATTCTTGGCGCACCCTTAATGGTCCCACATTATCTACTTCAGACGTTCTCTGGTGGAAATAAAGGACCGCTGTTTGGATCCTCTGTCACAGTTAATCTAGTGTGTGTAGTATCCTCCGTGTCTCTGTCTGATAAGCATGACATTTTAAGCTGGTGCACCACTCGTGTAACTTAGTTTTTGTTTTGCACAAGCTGCAACAGAAACACTCGGTGTAGCAGAACCTTTACGATTAATTAACCGTGACGTGTTAAAGCGCGGTTAATAGTAAAACCAGTTAACCGCTGCATCCCTACATCAAGCACGGCTATATTTAGCGTGATCGTTTCTCAGCATTTTCATGGGTTCAAACACATTTCCGTGATGTTCTGTCAGACTGGATTGTGATTTTGCACGCTTCTGGTGTCATAGGTTTCATAAAGCTTATATTCTTTCATTTCCTTCCTCCACTTTGACACCGAAACGCGTTTTTGATAGATTCTGTGCCCTGAGTTGGGGTTTGCAATGATTCTCATTTGAGCACAAAATGGCTTGCTGATGTGATATTTTCAGGTCAGGAGGAGAGGCCATTTATGTTTCTTAAAGATGCCTTTGCTCTGTTTCCATGAAGGTTAAGTGGTGAAAGCTTGGGGACCGTCAGCGCTTCTTGTAGTGTGGAGTGAGCTGGCCATGTCGGGGGTCCCGACCCCCCCGCCTCCAGGGGACATGTCCAGTGGGCTTGTGGCGGAGAGCTGGTGCTATACACAGGTGAGATGGACTGATGGCTCAATATAGCAGAGTGATTGTTTAAATCATTGCAAAATGTAAACCGCATGATCACACAGGTGTATGAAGTTCGTTATATGTTGCATGCAGCTTCATCCACATAAATACAGTACACTCACGTCAAGCCATTATATATGTTATCGCCCAACTCTTTATATAAAGTAGGTCATGTATGTCCAACTTTATGCATACAGCATAAGGAGATATGTACATATAGGAGATATGTACTATATATTATATGGTATTGCCCAGCATTAATCTGCTAAATACTACATAGAAATGAAGAGTAATATTAAAATCAGTGCTGTCGATTAATTGCATCCAAAATACGTTTTTGTTTGCATAATATATGTGTGTGCGTACTGTGTAGTTATGAATACAAACACATGCATATATACATGTTATGTTTGTATATTAAATATATTTATATATAATATACGATACAATGAATGTATAAATGCGTTTGTGTGTGTTTATATGTACATCATAAATATACACATATATATGTAAACAAAAATGTATTTTGGATGCGATTTAAATCGTTTGACACCACTAATTAAAATATTAAATTCATTGATTTTCTGTAAAGCTGCTTTAAAATAATTGTGAAAGGTGCTATTTGACTTGAGTTGAAATTGAGTTTTTCAGTCATATAATAACAAGTATAGCTTGAGCAGATGCATATGTTTCGATCTCGTGGCACTGTGCACAGTTTGATCTAATGGAGGGTAATCAGTGCATTAAAGTAGATAGGGTGACACTTTATTGTGCAAGTGATAATGAAACTCAAGCAGTCATCATAATGCGGTCGTGCTGGTTTATCAGATTCGGTAAAATGATACCGAGACAAATTTCCGACGGCTAAGACTTAACCTCAGGCAAAGCAAAGTTGAACAGGAGCTGTTTAGTTGCTTTAAATGCTTTAAAAAGTCAGATTTTGAAGTTAAAAGCTGCTTTTATTGTGTTCACGTGGTGTTGTCCAGGATTGACTGCTCATTGGTATGGTTGTTGGCGTTATCAGTTTTCACTGATGGTAATCTTTGATGATCTTGTAGGTCAAGGTAGTGAAATTTTCCTACATGTGGACCATAAACAACTTCAGCTTCTGTCGAGAAGAGATGGGTGAAGTATTGAAGAGCTCGTCCTTCTCCTCCGGGCCTAATGATAAGATGAAATGGTGAGGAGCCTGTGCATGTGTTTGTGTGTGTTATAATGTCATCATACCCATAAAACATCTTTACCTCTCGGCGTCTTTGTCTATCTTCAGGTGCCTGCGGGTCAATCCGAAGGGACTCGATGATGAAAGTAAAGATTATCTATCACTATATTTGCTACTAGTTAGTTGTCCAAAAAGTGAAGTCAGAGCCAAGTTCAAGTTTTCGTTACTGAACGCTAAACGGGAGGAGACGAAAGCTATGGGTGAGAACTTTGCCTTTAATTAGAAAAACATATGATTAGATTATTG
The DNA here is from genome assembly GCA_027422435.1 of Schizopygopsis pylzovi. Classification (NCBI taxonomy): domain Eukaryota; kingdom Metazoa; phylum Chordata; class Actinopteri; order Cypriniformes; family Cyprinidae; genus Schizopygopsis; species Schizopygopsis pylzovi. The sequence goes on from CM049827.1 coordinate 34,876,638, forward strand.
TTGTTTTTAGTCCTGCATAGATTTTCTAATAAAAGTCATTATTGGCTGATTGCTTTTGGTTTATAATAGTGCTGTCAAACGATTAATAAAAGTTGTTGTTTACATAATGTGTACGGTGTATAAATACACACACATGCATGTGTAGATTTCAGATAAATGTTATTTATATGTATTTATTATATATAAATATATTGTCCTAATGCATACTCTATGTGTGTGTATTTATATAAACGTAATGAATATACACAAACACACACATTATGCAAACCAAATCGTTAATTTTGGATGCGCTCAATCACGATTAATCGTTTACAGCACTAGTTTATGACTTGCTTACCGCTTGCTTCTCTACTCAATGCAGAAAGCCAAAGAGCTTATCGGTTCGTCCAAGGCAAAGACTGGGGCTTCAAAAAATTTATTAGGAGAGATTTTCTGCTTGATGAAGCAAACGGGCTGCTACCAGATGATAAGCTCACGTTATTTTGTGAGGCAAGTATGCGTTCTCTTCATGATCTGCCCGGTAACACAAACCGTCCATGCATGGATGCATTGCTTTGGATCAACCCTGACCTTATTAATCATTTTAAAATGCATTATTGATCCTAACGCATTTTTCGGTGTCATCAGTGTTTCCCACAGGATTTTGTGAGACTTGTGACGTCACATGTTAATTTGCATATTCATGACGTCATGAACTGTCACATACTGCAATACAACTGAATGCCCAATAAAGCTGTTCACATTATATTTTCTGTTGTCACACATAAAACAAGTATAAAGTAGTACGATCCATTAACACTGCATGTTAACCACTCTCACTATACTCCTTAAATCCTGATTTATAATCGTGACATCGTCTGATAAAATCAATATACATCTAACTTGCACTAGAAAGTGACTATATGCGGTGGTTTTGGCTATAATAATGGTAATAAAAACAAAAATGTGTCACCAAATATACTTGAGTGGCCTGCCCAGGTAAAGTCTATGTGTGGGAAACACTGGTGTATATATCCAATAATATATTGTTTTCTGGGGGATCGAAAATGCATGCAAGTGGTCTAACTGCACACTGTGTCATAACAGAGTGATTTAATATGAATTCATACAAATTCAATTACATTTCGGAGAACTTTACACTTATTTAACTACATTTGATAATCTCAGACAATGTTTGTCTTTGGCTCATTTGCAGAACTTTTTTGGGCATTTGCTTGAGTTACTTAGTCGCACTGATATGGTCATCGGGGGGGATTTTCTTCATAAATATGTTTTTCATCTTGAATGTCCTGCACGTAGCACACTCCGATCCGTGTGTATGAATATGCTTCTCTTCAGAGACGTCACCTAGAGCGGCGAATGAAATGACTTGTCAAATGAATTTACTGTAACACAATTATGAGTCTTGCTTGAGAAATAGCCGTCATGCCTGTTGAGATGCGCTGCAGGGTTTAATATTTGCAGGGGAATTGGTAATATCACAAGACAAGTTGAAACTGAATTCAAATTGCAGATAATGTTTTCCCTCATTAATAGGCCAGTTTTTGTAGATGATTATCACCAGAAAAACTATTAAACAACTGCAGGATGCTTTCATCAGCTGAGCGTCTGATAGCTGCAGTTGTTTTTTATTGTGCATGAGTTTTTATCTCTTTCACAACACTCTTGAATAGTTTAGTGTCGAGCCAGATTGCTAGTACTCTAAATGAGATTGTATACAGGGGGCGTATAAATAAGAGCATGCAATCAATTAGTACCAAAGTCTCTTTAAGACAAGTCATGTCACTCGCCGGCCGTCTTTGAAAAGCCTCTCGGGCATTCATCACTTTTTATGGGGAAACATCAATTATCCAAAACTGTTCGCTAAGCTTATGATTAAATTTCATATTTGAAATCGGACAACTGTGTCATAAATGTTGTTTCTTTTGCTCCAATAGCGTTATAAAAAGCTTATTTCTCAGGCTCGACCACCCAGTGTGCATGAGGGCTGACTGTTTCTGTAACTTCTAACGGCAGCTGATTGGCTCTCTCATTCAGAAGGCGGGGCTTCCTGCGATTGAGCGGCCCATTCAAAACTACACGAGTGACATGTCTTAGGTCTTTGTTAGTACTTAATAAGACTTGCGTTTTCACTGGCCAGTCTCCATTGCTGTTGCAGTCACATAATTAAAACAATAGTTTGCTCAAAATAATTATTTTAAGCAGTCTAGCGTTTGAGGTCATGTTTTGTCATGAATCATTTCTTGGATGCAGTCAAAGTTGCCATAACACACTTTTACACAGTTAATGAATCCTGCATATAGGACTGCATCATAATGGGGAAAACCGTGGCATCACTGTATATAATATATTTATAGATAGATGGCGATATGGAAAAAAATACAGGATTTGTCACCAGATATCTTTAGATTTGGGATTTACTTTTATACGAGAACCAGCTCAGATCTCTTTCAGAAATCTCGGCCACATTCCCACTGTTTTTGACTAATTCAATGACTGTAAAATAATAATCATACATTTTATTATCATTATTAAATGAAAAAGAAACCTTGTCATAAAACTAGCTATAATAAAAATAATTTGAATGGAATGATAATGTACTGTATTCAGTTCAAATCTAAAATACTAGTATTTAAACCTTAATATATGAATTATTAAACAGTAAACCTCAAGGTTTGTTTGTGTTTTGGCCGTTTCAGACTGAAGCTTGGCAATCGTGTGTTGATTTGCAGACATGCAGCTCATGATCTCAGTGTCTCGAGAACCGCTGCATTAAAGAAACACTCCACTTTTTTTGTAAATAGGCTCATTTTATGATTCCCCGAGAGTGAAATAGTTGAGTTTAACTGTGTTTGAATCCATTCAGCCGATCTCTTTTAGCGTAGCTTAGCATAGATCATTGAATCGGATTAGACCGTTAGCATCTCGCTTAAAAATGACCAAAGAGTTTCCATATTATTCCTGTTTAAAGCGTGACTCTTCTGTAGTTACATCGTGTACTAAGACCGGCGGAAAATGAAACGGGATTTTCTAGACCGATATGGCTAGGAGCTATCCTCTCATTCCGGCGTAATAATTAAAGAGCTTAGCTGCCGTACCGCAATGATATTACGCAGCGCCTGAAAGTAGTCCCCGGTTATATCATAACTAGTTACCTAGCTGGGGACTACTTTCATATGCACTCATGGTACGGCAGCAAAGTTCCTTGAAATATGGAAACTCTTTGGTCATTTTTTGATCGAGATGCTAACGGTCTAATCCGGTTCAATGATCTATGCTAAGCTACGCTAAAAGACCAGACTCGGAGATCGGCTGAATGGATTCAAACACGGTAAAACTGACCTCTTTAACTCTCGGGGAGTCGTAATATGAGCCGATTTACAAAACAATTGGAGAGTTGCTTTAAAAAAACATACTATAATAAATAACAGAACATATGATTGCTTTTCAGTCAATCACATTGCATAACCAGACCGAGTGGTTTAATTGGACTTGTACTGTGTGTTAATTAGGTAAGTGTTGTCCAGGACTCCGTGAACATCTCTGGACAGTCCAGCATGAACGTGTTGAAGGTCCCTGAGTGCCAGCTGTCCGATGACTTGGGTAACTTGTGGGAGTGCTCACGCTTCACGGACTGCTCTCTATATGTGGGGGGGCAGGAGTTCAGAGCCCACAAATCCATCCTGGCAGGTGAGTCTGATCCAGACCCCCAGCGACGCTAGCTCAGCACCGGCTTGTGTTCGTGTGACCTTGGCGCTCGTGATTTATGTACTTTCTGAGCTCGTAATTCTTCAATATGACAGATCGAGATTCATCTCCAGTGTGATCCTCCGCTAGTGTCCTCAAAGGACGACTGGGTTCACCAATGTGACTTTTTGTTTCTGTTTTTGCCTTTCTAGATTATTTCTAACCTGTGAGTCAATCTAATGAACACTGGACACTTTTTAATTTTTGACCGAGAGACGTGACTGACATATTTATTGCTTTCTTGACAGCGAGGTCACCGGTCTTTAATGCCATGTTTGAACATGAGATGGAGGAAAGTAAAAAGGTATGCTTTTGATGCTCTTTCTGTATTGCAATATTGGTTTAGATGCGTTCGCCGTTAAGTTTGTTTTCTTGCAGAACCGAGTTGACATCAGTGATGTTGAACCAGAGGTTTTCAAAGAAATGATGGGCTTCATATACACCGGAAAAGCACCGAATTTAGAGAAAATGGCTGATAGTTTATTAGCCGCAGCGGATAAAGTAAGTGAAGTTTTATTAAATCATGAAATAATGTTAATGCTTTGATTTGAAGCATCTGTTGACGTGTGCTTGTTTGCCGTCTGGGGATACACTGCATTCAAAGGATTGAGGAATCATGCAAAATCATGACTTTTATTCAGTAAGGATGAATTAGATTGATCAAAACTGACACAATTGCATTTATAATAAGCATTTTGTTTCAAAACAAATGACACTTTCTATTCATCAACAAACCCCTGGTTTTCACAGAAATAGCACGGCTGTTTTCATCTCTGATAATGTTTCTTAATCATCAAATCAGCATATTATTATGATTTCTGAAGATCATGTGACACTGAAGACTGCTGTAATGATGCTGAAAATACAGATTCATTGCTGTTTAAAATATATTGGAATATAAATAATATTTTAAATTGTAATATTTGACAATGTTGCAATTTTGACTGGATTGTAATCAAATCCATGCAGACTTAAAATGCATTTGAACTAATCTCGCTGACCCCAAACATTTGAAGGTAGTGTATATGTCTTTTATTGGAAGCCAAAGTGGTAATTATGATGATTTTCTCACTCTTATGTTGTTTTAAACCTGTACTGATTTTTTTTTTCTTCGTGTGGAAAGACATTTTGTACAGAAATGTCAGAATAGTTTCGTGGTCATTAATGCACCGTATTGAGCTAGATTTGAATAAAGACTTATGAATATAGTCATATGGACTGTTTTAGTAATGGTGCGTTTTAAAACCGAGATTAAAAGCTTCATAAAATCGAGCAGTAATTGATTACTAATGTGTTATTTTGTGTTGCATGGAGGAAAGAAAGTCATACAGGTTTGGAACATAATGAAGGTGAACAAATGCTGACCGAATTGTCATTCGACGCTTTAAATGGCATCGCGAAGCTTTGAGTGTAAGTCATGTGTGTCGTTCTCTCAGTACGCTCTGGAGCGCTTAAAGATCATGTGTGAAGAAGCCCTTTGCAACAGCCTCTCGGTGGAGAACGTGGCAGACACACTCATCCTCGCCGACTTGCACAGCGCAGAGCAGCTCAAAGCACAGGCCATAGATTTTATCAACAGGCAAGCTCCGCCAAAGAAACCCTGCTTGATGAATTCCTGCTGCCATGGCTGTTTACCAGCCGGAGAATGAGAGTGTTTTTCTTCTATCTCATCCATAGGTGCAGTGTCCTCCGACAGCTGGGCTGTAAAGATGGGAAAAACTGGAATAGCAAGTATGTAATTAGCTGATATGTGTGACACGAGATTAATACAGAGCTCTTATCTGTGCATTAGAATTCATTGTTTTAGGTTCCCACAGTCTGTGTATCTCCTGATACTGGTTATTAATAGCCTCTGACTCTCTGAAACGTCAAGGAAGAGATCATTTCTGCATTATACGCTATTATAGATCCCTGCACACTTCTGATCGTATTCTTCAGAACGGCAGAAGCTCTTGCATTAGTGCATGTACGGCGCTATGATTTCCACGATGCAGAAAACACAGATTCCAGTCATAACTGAATTTACAGTTTAACATCGGATGGATGAATTAATCAAAAGCAGGTCATTAGACTTAAATCAAATCGCGATATGGACAAGTCTCTGTAAATATTAAGCCGTAGAAGCGGATTAAAATAAGTCTATTCTAGCCTCGTATCATATACACACAGAACTATTCACGGCAACCCGTCAAAATAAAAGTCTAAACTAGCCTCGTATCATATACACACAGAACTATTCACGGCAACCCGTCAAAATTAAAGTGTAAACTAGCCTCGTATCATATACACGCAGAAATATTCACGGCAACCCGTCAAAATTAAAGTGTAAACTAGCCTAATGTCATATAGACACAGAACTATTCATGACAACCCATCAAAATAAAAGTCTAAACTAGCCTAATGTCATATACACACAGAACTATTCATGACAACCCGTCAAAATAAAAGTCTAAACTAGCCTAATGTCATATAGACACAGAACTATTCATGACAACACGCCAAAATAAAAGTCTAAACTAGCCTCCTATCATATACACACAGAGCTATTCACGGACACCCATCAAAATAAAAGTCTATTCTAGCCTCGTATCATATACACACAGAACTATTCACGGCAACCCGTCAAAATAAAAGTCTAAACTAGTCTCCTATAATATACACACAGAACTATTCACGGCCACCCGTCAAAATAAAAGTCTAACTAGCCTCGTATCATATACACACAGAACTATTCACGGCAACCCGTCAAAATAAAAGTCTAAACTAGCCTCGTATCATATACACACAGAACTATTCACGGCAACCCGTCAAAATAAAAGTCTATTCTAGCCTCGTATCATATACACACAGAACTATTCACGGCAACCCGTCAAAATAAAAGTCTAAACTAGTCTCCTATAATATACACACAGAACTATTCACGGCCACCCGTCAAAATAAAAGTCTATTCTAGCCTCGTATCATATACACACAGAACTATTCACGGCAACCCGTCAAAATAAAAGTCTAAACTAGCCTCGTATCATATACACACAGAACTATTCACGGCAACCCGTCAAAATAAAAGTAAACCAGCCTCGTATCATATACACACAGAACTATTCACGGCAACCCGTCAAAATAAAAGTCTAAACTAGCCTCGTATCATATACACACAGAACTATTCACGGAACCCGTCAAAATAAAAGTCTAAACTAGCCTCGTATCATATACACACAGAACTATTCACGGACACCCGTCAAAATAAAAGTCTAAACTAGCCTCGTATCATATACACACAGAACTATTCACGGCAACCCGTCAAAATAAAAGTCTAAACTAGCCTCGTATCATATACACACAGAACTATTCACGGCAACCCGTCAAAATAAAAGTCTAAACTAGCCTCGTATCATATACACACAGAACTATTCACGGCAACCCGTCAAAATAAGTCTAAACTAGCATCATATCAAATACAAACACGGCAACCCGTCCACAATAAAAGTCCGGTTTAACTTGAAGACATTGTGCCAAAAATAGGCTTTATTATTAATATTTAGTAGAATGTACGTAATACTACTACTACTGTTGAAAAATAATACAACTATTTTTTTTTTATAATCACTAAATATTCAAATCTCCTTTATTTGCCAAAAATTACAATGTTTAATTTTCATTAATTAAAATATCATTTAAATCAATGTTTTATGCCTTCATCTGATAATCAGTAAAATTGAAATACACAACACAGAATAAGCATTCATATAATTAGACGTGCTAAAACACAGAATTTGGTAACAATAAAACATAAGGTGATAAAATACGGCCCTAAACATGTCATTTTTGTTAGACTTTTAATAAATGAATGTGACATTGTATAAGTTTCATGATTTTAATTAATTAGACGTGCTTTTTGATTAATACAATTGTATTTGACCATTAAAAAGGAGACCGAAAAATGAATTTGGGATAAAATGAAGCGTATTTCTGAAGTGTGCATGCTTTGGGTGGTTTGGATGCCAGTGCATGCTTATTCTGAGGAAAATGGTCTTTTGTTTAACCGCCGGTTGCTTGAATCTCTCATATGCACCATTGAATCAAGCCTTTTTTACTCCACATTGCTGTTATCGGTTTTTAATGTGTCTTGTGTTAATACTAAAACGTCTTCATCCTCTCCTGACAGTCAGGCCACGGACATAATGGAGACCGCGGGCTGGAAGTCAATGATCCAGTCTCATCCTCACTTAGTGGCGGAGGCTTTCCGCGCGCTCGCGTCAGCGCAGTGCCCTCACTTCGGTCTGCCCAGGAAGCGCCTAAAGCAGTCGTGACCACGTTCCCGGAAGCCGGCGTTTAGACTCTATCCCATCGTCGTCATCCGACCCGACTGCACGTGACTGGGACAGGCTGTGTTCACACCCGTCCTGAGCGATGGATGGGGTTCGGCATCTGAGCTTTATTCTGCGACTCTTTCCGTCACTTCAAACAGCCTTAAACTCTCTGCCATGACTCTTGTGTGGAGTTTGAATTCTCTCAGTTCTACTCTGTGCCTGCCTTGTCCCACGAGACCAGGCCTCTTCCCTGTTGCACTAGTTCCCAAACTCTCGCGCTTCCCAGGAATGCGACCCACGGGGAATAGCATACAGTTTAGTTGTGCGACTAGACATGAAATAAATGTTAACACAATGAGAGCAAGGTCATGTCTTTAAGTGCTGTCCAGCAATCCAAAATAAGTTTTTGTTTACATAATGTACGTGTGTGATGTGTATATTATGCATATATAAATACATGCATATATTTTGAAAATAATATATAAATGTAAAATTTTTCTTAAATGCATGCATGCATGTGTGTGTATTTATATATAAATACACACATTACCCACACATAAACAAAAACATATTTTGGATGCGATTAATCGCTTGACAGCACTGTCTTTACACTTTTTGAAAAGATAGCTATGCCCCATATTGATGGCATGATTTCTATCTAAAGACACAGTTTAAACACGGGGGGGGGGGGGGGTACTAGTACTATTCCATATTGTAAGGAAAAATAGCATTTCAGATATTTGTATTGATGTGTGTGACAAGGAATTATTGTTTGTGTCCTGCCCCCTTGACCTGTGTCTCATTTCACTCCATTTCTGGACCCTAGTGTTGCTTCCCTTGAGTTGGTCTGCCGTATACAGACCAGCAGAAGGCGTGTGGCCCATAATGCATTTGTGTGACCGGACCAGACACGTCCTGTGATCAGGAGAGGTTTGGATGCTGAGCATCACTGTGTGTGTGTCGTGGATGATTGGGGGGGTCTCGCTGTACTGACCACTTCTGTTAAAGGACATGTTTTGTGAGGATCCTGGAATATCTTCCTCTTTTATAAAGGATTGTCTGCGAGCGAGAATGCCTGCATTAACTCATTAAACACGTTCAGCAGTCAGTGGTGTTGATAGAATATACTTCCATTCAAACGTGTGGGTTGGAAATCTTATGTTTTTTTTTTTAAGGAGTCTGTTTTGCTCTGTAAAAATAAAACAGTAAAATAAATTCATGAATATATTTTGAAATGTAATTATTACACTGCTTCAGTGTCACACGATCCTTCAGAAATCAATAATCAAGAAACGGTTCATATTAATGTTAAATGCAATTTTTCAGGATTATAAAAATATATAAAAAATACAGAATTTGAATTATAAATATTATGTAGCATTGTCTTTAATATCATTTTTGATCTGTTTAATGCAATCTTGCTAATTAAAATAATTGATATTTTTCTGAATATTACTGAAATTATGAATGCTGTATTTATATATATATATATGGGTGTTTCTGCAACTACGAGCACTTTTATGTCCCAGCAGTGAATTAAGACTTCTGTTTAAATTAGTCATATGCTGCTTTATTAATATATTCACAGTGTCATTAAACACCTTGATACAAATATAATCAATGAATGTGATTTAATATAAAGTTATAAAGCATTTATAGCTCCAAACACCTTTTTTGTTCATGACGCACAACTCTGGTCATAATATTGAGATATGTAAAATAAGTGAATTGATTATTTGTGTCTGTCCCCCTCTTTTAAGTCCGTCCCGCGACAATGAAAAAGACTTTTATTATGCATTTATCAAAGACAGACACGTCTAGTGTTCATGGAAGGAGAAATGATCACGTGAGCACATTGCTGACCGATTGGGCCGCCTCACTACCTCACTCACAAGCTCCCAAAAATACAAGGTAAATATCATATTTTCTGTCAGTATTTATTGTGTGTACTTGCCATACAGCTTAGTAGTTCTGTACTGAACTACATTTAAAACATAAATGTATATTACTGTTTCATTCATGTGTATTAAGATGCTAAGACTCAAAACTAATGATAAGAGACTAGTTCAGGGTTTACTGTATATTAAATGACAAATATTCAGTCGGTTTTCTGTTCTACTGATGTTCAGTAGCCTGTTTGTGATTTCATGCACTTTAATATTGTGTCATTACCGCAGCTCTGCTTTATTTATGTCATATTTATATTTGCAAAGATTATTTACACCTTGAAATTGCAACATCTGTCATAAAAAGCTAAGTATGTAATCTTTAGTGTGTGTGGAAACAGTCGACATCTAAGGTTACTGTGAGAACCATGAAATCCCATATTTTGTGCATTATTTTTATATCAGTACTCACAAAACTGCACAAAATTTGAATTATATATATTTTTTATAAAAAGAACAAATGTATATAATGGACATTATTGTAATGTTGCGGTAAGGACATTTTGAAAGAGGAAGAGTTGGATAAACACAAAATAAATGTTTCAGATTAAAATCTTAATGACTTGCAATTTTTTGTTGAGCTTTTTATATGTATTACAGCTATAATTAAAATTCACAGCGGTTTATTGTTTTATACGTTTTGGAGTCAAAAGTGCCTGTTGTTGCAGAAACACTCACGCACACTCACACACACACTCACTCACTCACACTCACACACACACACACACACACACTCACACACACACACACACACGCTCACACACACACACACACATCACACACACACTCACCACACACACACACACACACACACTCACCACACACTCACACTCACACACACACACCACACACACACACACACTCACACACACACGCTCTCACACACACACACACACTCTCACTCACACACACACACTCCACACACACACACACACTCTCACTCACACACACCACACACACACTCTCACCACACACCTCACTCACACACACACACACACCACACGCTCTACACACACCTCTCACACACGCCACTCACACACACACTCACTCACACACACCTACACTCACTCACACACACACACTACACACTCTCACCACACACCACTCACTACACACACACACACTCTACCACACTCTCACTACACACATCACTCTCACTCACACCTCTCACACACACACACACTCACACACACACACTCACACACATCTCACTCACACACACACACACCACACTCACCACACACACTCTCACTCACACCACAGTTTCACACACACACACACACACACAACACCCACACCACTCACTCACACACGCATTGTTTTTGTTTGTATAAAAGTGTGTGTGCTGTGTACAGTTACTAATGTAGTAGTTATAATGTTATATATAAATACACACACATACAGTATATATTTAGAAAATGTTTACATGTATATATTTATCTTCATATAATAATAAATGCATGGTGTCTATTTATATATGCATAATAAATATACACATACAAAAACTTATTTTGGATGTAATCATTTGATCGTATTAATATATATATTACAATTACATTAATATAATTTGTACTGAAGTAGTCTAAATTGGCAGTTTTCCACTAATTGAGTAATATACTGATTTTAATGGCATATGTAATGTCTTATTATACTATTATATATGGCTTCGTTATATTATATACATGTTTTTTCAGTGTTTTACTTCATGATCTCATCCCGAGGAGTTAGCTATAGTTATTATTTTTAGTAAGAAGTGAAATGAGATTTTGGTTTGGTTATTTGTGTTGAACACATGTCAAGAAGAGCGATATAAGACCAAGCGGCCATCGAGCTCAACAGCACAATGCATTTAGTGATCGATCAAACATTGCAGTGTAACTCTAAACACTAAAACGCATTAGCACAGTCGTTCCTGATCACTGTGATCTCTGCTGATGAGAAATCAGGGCTAATTAAAGCAAGCATGCAGTCTGTACTCCCAGCTATCAAACACACATCTCTCCCCAGAAGTGCACCGCTGAGATAATGATACGCTGTGCATTCATAAAGCTCTTCTTTTCCATCATAGGACAATTCAGTTCTGTCTTTTCTTCTTCTCTTTTCTTGTGTGTGAATCGTCTATGTTCAGAGCCAAAAACATGCTGAAAGAAACAAAAGGGGAAGAGAGCATCCTCTAATAAAACACTCATTTCATACGGAGTGTACTTCAAATCGACTAACTCCAGACTTACTGTTAAACTAGTGCACGATGCATGTCTAACGTGTGCTGTAATGAAGATTATATGATCTTTGAATAATATCAGACAAGTGTATATGTGCACTTTACACACTAAGCATGTCTTTAATTGGACTTCTGCACAATTAAAGTGCATTAAGTACACATGTAGTTGTTCCAAGCAGACTTTAGGTTTAGTATACTAAAAGTACAATTGCAGGGCATTTTAAGTATTAACAATTAAACCCTGCACACCTGACGGCTATAGATAGGTGCGTAGGAGGCAAAACTAAGTACATGCATATGAAAATGTATTTGTAGTATGCATGAAACACATGCATTTCAAATACATTTATTTGGTTGTTTCATGCACATCAACTAATGTCACACGGGTCTATACATCAGAACGCTTTTTATTGAATATGATCATGTCGATGAAATGAGACACATATCATAGGATGCAATGTTTTTATCCAGAGCTCGTGTGATTTTCAGGATATTTTACTGAGTAAGAATCAGTGTCACTACAGATCTCACGTTGAACTGTCTGGATATGCTTCATGTTTAATCTGTGACTAAATAACAGCAATCATTAACCCTCTATGGTGCAGTTTTGCATCATTTTCCTTCACTGGAAAAATGAATTATGAATTACATTTTAAAAATATATTTTTAAGCCACATCGAAGTGCTCTATAAACTGCTTTATTGATGTTTTTAGAGAAATGTTTAAATAATAAAGGTGTGCAATGATTTATAAAAGAAACATGAGTTTGATAATCAAAGAAGAAATGATCCTCACTGTAAAGTTCTTTACTATTTCTGTGTTTTTACTTCAAATGATTGAATTCAATGTGTTTCTAGTCAGTGCTAATGTGCACCATGGAGGGGTAGAAGAAAGGTATTTTACAGATATTGGAGACATAAAGCGTACATTTGGCTGAAAAATAAAGCCATGACAAGCGTGATGACTCAAATCTAGATCTACTTGATATAACTGTCAAACACTAACAGTAGGAAAGTGTTTATGCTGGATTGATAGATGAAAGAAACATATTCATCCTTTAAAGGCAAAATACACACGGTGTTATAGTCACATTTATACACTATTCACAAAATTACACACGGATTATAAACTAAATACAATTATAAACAGCTATCTTTGTGTCGACATGTTCTTCGTGTGAATGTTCATGTGGCAAGACAATTAGAGAATCAGTACAATTAATTATTCAATTCGAGTCACCCTTGATATGGGAAAAAATGAAATAACCGGCCATAATCTGTTTGGCACACGCCGCGCGCGCGCACACACACACACGGACACATACTCGCGCACACACACATACACGCACAGGCACACTCAAACACGCGCACGCACTTACACACACTCACTCGTGCACACACGCGTACGCACTCACGCACACACACTCACTCACACACGCGCACGCACTTACACACTCACCTCACACACGCGACGCACTACCACACACACTCACTCAAACACGCGCACGCACTTACCCCGCGGAACCTGAGAATCCCAGTTCTGATTATCAGACTATGGCATTTCAACTGGTTCATTGTGACACTCTGACATTTAGACTATAATGTGCAAGCACAAACTATTCCTTCAAATGATCTTCATGTACTGTTTTAAATTATGAAAGACTCAGTACAAGGTAGCCTCGTATATTGTATTAAATTACCCTCATGTGCGTTTGCATAAATGTCAGTATTTACTCCTGACACATTTTTCACTTTTCCAGGAACAGAGGACGCGAACGAGTTTGATTCCAGCCCAAAGTCACTGGCTTGAATAGAGGTTTGCTACATGACTGACAGGCTAAATTTCCCTTTTTGGCTCCGGGCCCCTCTGTCATGGTGTGTAAGTGAAATTTCCTACTATAATTAATGTTAATTAGAGCCTGGAAATGTGGATCTCTGTGGCGAGACCATGACAAAGGGTTGTTAACCGGCTGCCAGATTCACTAAATCCACCTGTCCAATGAATTGTGCTCTCGTGAGACATGGAGAATTATACACAAATCTCAATTCACAAAATAACTAAGAGTAATTTGTAAGTGATGTCTTTGCTGGATGATTTCATTCACTTGCTCACACACACACACACACACACACACCACACACACACACACACACACACACACACACACACACACACACACACACACACACACACACACACACACACACACACACACACACACACACACACACGCACACACACATACACACTCTCTCACACACACACACACACACACACACACACACTCACACACACCACACACACACCACGCACACACACACTCTCTCTCTCTCTCTCTCACACACACACACACACACGCACCACGCACACACACACATCCTCTCCTCTCTCTCTCTCTCTCCACACACTCTCTCACACACACACACACACACACGCACACTCTCTCTCACACACACACACACACGCACCACACACACTCTCTCTCTCTCTCTCTCATCTCTCACACACACACACACACACACACTCTCTCACACACACACACACACACACACACACGCACGCACACACACTCTCTCTCTCTCTCTCACACACACACACACACACCTCACAATAAAAAACCGTGGGATGGATGTGAGACGTTTAAAGCGCTGATCAGTTATTTTCCCATCAAACATCAGACTGTCGTATCACAATAGGCCGATGCCAGTAGTGTAGCCTAATGCGAAACATCTGGATTGATTTGAATTGCTTCTGAATCAGATGAAGCACATGGTGAGAATGAGGCTGACCGTTCTCACTGTCTAGGATGGACTGGATCTCAACCCATGGATGCGTACGGCGTGTCACTGTGATAGTTGTAATCGGGGCAGATTTTCTGCACCAGTTTATAGTCAGTGCTGTAGAAGGCGATGTAGATGCATATGACTTTGAAGGGCTTCGAGCAGAGCCAGGACACGTGGCTCTGGGATGATTCTTGGTAACACGTGTTGGACGGGTCATAGCTGCAGTGTGAAGTCTTTTTGCTGCGGTCTGTTTTCTGGTACTCGATCCGACAGTTGAACGATTTCGCGTCTTTGGTCTCCAGGGTGGACTGCTGGGCGATCTCAAACTCCACCACCTTGGAAGGCGGCACCAGGCTTACGGAGACGTTCCCCAGACCCGTGGAGTTGTGGCGGAAATAAACGCTGAACGTGCCGTTGCCGTGGTCCACAATCTTGCCTGTAATGAGCAGATTGAGTTTCACGGTTTTGATGTTGGAGTTGAAGTCGCCCCAGCCGAACATTTTTTTAAACTTGCCCGTTTTCACGATGGGTCTGCGTTTAGTCCTGCTCTGCGCCTCTCTGACATCTGTCTGGTTAGATAACCAGTCCCAAGAGTCCTCTGTGTTTTCCAAATATGCGATCTCCCTCCTGTTGCTCTTGAACCCAGGGGATCCGCGGGCGAAGAGGCGCAGGGGGTTGAGAACGCGGGGGCTGGCTCTTTTGGGCGAGGGGTGCTCCTCGTTCTCAGCCTCCCCCCAGTCCACGAGCCCCACCTCTGGAATATGAGCTCTTCTGCATGTGACCTTCCAACAACACTGCGCAAAGCACAAACGCACAACATGAGAATCCATTATACTACATGCAGCATTATATACAACATCTATAGCCTATATATCATACAACCGTGAAGTGTAATAGTGCACGGCCACTTTCCTTTGCCTTGAAAAATAGAAAATAGAAAAAAGATCTTCACACTGTTAATCTCCCTTTATTATTATTTTTTTTAAAGTAGCAAAGTTTCGATCATAGACCTTCGTCAGGCAAACACGTGATGATACTCTTTGTATATTATATATAAAATATTTAATATATAAACACATATTCATGCATGTGTTTGTATTTATATATACATAATAAATATACACAGTACACACTCATATATTATGTAAACAAAAACTTTTATTATGGATGCGATTAATCGTTTGACAGCACTAATTATAAACCATGAACCAAACCAACCAGCTTTGCTTTATCGGAAAATATGCATATTAGGCATATAAATATTGAAGTACTTTGATCCTCTACAGTGAATCATGTGTAGTACTTTATGTGTAGACACTAAACAGTTCTTTCATTATTTACTTGTTGTGATTCTCTGATTGGTGGAAATGTCTTCATATAATTCCACTGTTAAACGCAATTAAATAATGCAGACTGATGGCTTCAACAACTGCATTTAAAAGAAGGGTCAAAGTACGTACATCCAAAAACGTCTTGGCCAGGTGCAATATTAAAAGATATCATCAAATAATAGAAACTAGATCTGTATACTGTTAATTTCCCTTTATTCAAAAAACTATTTGTGTTTGCCTGACGAAGGTCTATGACCGAAACGTTACAACTTTAAAAAAATAAAATCAATAAAGGAAGATTAACAGTGTGCAGATATTTTTTTCTATTATTCAACAAATGCATATACCATCAATTAACAACCCCGTAGCTCACAGTCTGTCTTTAAATGTTTATAAGTTACGCATAAGTCTTTATGAATGAATCAACTCGATTCTTTTAGGAATAATATCTGACTGAGTCTGACTATTTTACAATTTCTGATCTTAATTAACTTGCTAGTATGATATTCCAAAATCAGTCTGCCTTTATGAGTGAGTCAGTGAAGCGTTCATTCAACCGATTCATCAGAATCACTGATTCATTTAGTTATAAATCAAGTGACTGTCTATGAGAGTGAGTCACTGAATCATTCATGACTCGTTCAGAAACACTGATTCATTTAGTTATAAATCAAGTGACTGTCTATGAGAGTGAGTCACTGAATCATTCATGACTCGTTCAGAAACACTGATTCATTTAGTTATAAATCAAGTGACTGTCTATGAGAGTGAGTCACTGAATCATTCATGACTCGTTCAGAAACACTGATTCATTTAGTTATAAATCGAGTGACTGTCTGTGAAGTGAGTCACTGAATCATTCATGACTCGTTCAGAAACACTGATTCATTTAGTTATAAATCAAGTGGCTGTCTGTGAAAGTGAGTCACTGAATCATTCATGACTGGTTCAGAAACACTGATTCATTTAGTTATAAATCAAGTGACTGTCTATGAGAGTGAGTCACTGAATCATTCATGACTCGTTCAGAAACACTGATTCATTTAGTTATAAATCAAGTGACTGTCTATGAGAGTGAGTCACTGAATCATTCATGACTCGTTCAGAAACACTGATTCATTTAGTTATAAATCAAGTGGCTGTCTATGAGAGTGAGTCACTGAATCATTCATGACTCGTTCAGAAACACTGATTCGTTTAGTTATAAATCAAGTGACTGTCTATGAGAGTGAGTCACTGAATCATTCATGACTGGTTCAGAAACACTGATTCATTTAGTTATAAATCAAGTGACTGTCTGTGAGAGTGAGTCACTGAATCATTCATGACTCGTTCAGAAACACTGATTCATTTAGTTATAAATCAAGTGACTGTCTGTGAGAGTGAGTCACTGAATCATTCATGACTGGTTCAGAAACACTGATTCATTTAGTTATAAATCAAGTGACTGTCTATGAGAGTGAGTCACTGAATCATTCATGACTCGTTCAGAAACACTGATTCATTTAGTTATAAATCAAGTGACTGTCTGTGAGAGTGAGTCACTGAATCATTCATGACTCGTTCAGAAACACTGATTCATTTAGTTATAAATCAAGTGACTGTCTATGAGAGTGAGTCACTGAATCATTCATGACTCGTTCAGAAACACTGATTCATTTAGTTATAAATCAAGTGGCTGTCTATGAGAGTGAGTCACTGAATCATTCATGACTCGTTCAGAAACACTGATTCATTTAGTTATAAATCAAGTGGCTGTCTGTGAGAGTGAGTCACTGAATCATTCATGACTCGTTCAGAAACACTGATTCATTTAGTTATAAATCAAGTGACTGTCTGTGAGAGTGAGTCACTGAATCATTCATGACTCGTTCAGAAACACTGATTCATTTAGTTATAAATCAAGTGACTGTCTGTGAGAGTGAGTCACTGAATCATTCATGACTCGTTCAGAAACACTGATTAATTTAGTTATAAATCAAGTGACTGTCTATGAGAGTGAGTCACTGAATCATTCATGACTCGTTCAGAAACACTGATTCATTTAGTTATAAATCAAGTGACTGTCTGTGAGAGTGAGTCACTGAATCATTCATGACTCGTTCAGAAACACTGATTCATTTAGTTATAAATCAAGTGACTGTCTGTGAAAGTGAGTCACTGAATCATTCATGACTCGTTCAGAAACACTGATTCATTTAGTTATAAATCAAGTGACTGTCTGTGAGAGTGAGTCACTGAATCATTCATGACTCGTTCAGAAACACTGATTCATTTAGTTATAAATCAAGTGACTGTCTGTGAGAGTGAGTCACTGAATCATTCATGACTCATTCAGAAACACTGATTCATTCAGGACCAAAACAACACTGCTATGTTGCTAAGAGATGAAGTATGGATTTTGCCTCCACAGTTAACGCCCGTTCACACCAAACACGATAAAGATAAATATATAGTTCTAAAAATCGTTCTCAATATATAAGAATAGCAGCGTCCACACCACAACTATAACGATAAAGGCACAAAGAAATGATATCGTTGGAATCACCTCCAGAAGGATGTTTTCCAGCTGATGAAAGATAAAAACACTGACAGCCAATCAGAATCCATCCTGCTATAATGAGCTCGAGAATTTAAAGCGGCAGACGCATGTGTGCTTAGAATAAACAGACGTTATCGTTCGCTGGTGTGGACGCGAATATCGTTATCGTGCTTGGTGTGAACGGGTCTTTATTCTCTCTGGTGGAGGTAAAAATAGACATCACAGCTGCCAATATTGTGTCTAAAATGTAAGTTACTCAATATTAACTTCATGATTTTATAAAAGCAGCGTCACAGCCATGCTTCTGGAATATTAGCGCAGCACTATAATATAGGTTGCATTAAACAGGAATTAAAATCTTTTCATTTGTAAACAAATAATTCGTAGTTCTACGTGATGATCAAATCAAAGATTGCCATCTTTGATTTGTTTTTTTTTGCACTGTCTGTCCATATGTAAATCGTTGGTTGTTTTTTTGCACTGTCTGTCCAATATGTAAACTGTTGTGTGTTGTTTATTTTTTTTTTTTAGCACTGTCTGGAGCACGCTCATAAGAATTTCACTCACCAAGGCACTTGTGCTGTGGTGATGTGACAATAAAAGTGATTTGATTTGATTTGATTTGATTGTCTTGGTTATATATTTGTACGTTTAGGGTTTAAAAACATCCAAATGATCTGTAAAGGGTAAATATTAAATCATTTATGCAATACACTGCAGTGCTGATCCTATGTGCCAAATAACCCTTTTGCTCCAGGATTGAGTTCTGGTCCACTTAAGATAAAGTCTTAATAATTTGTAGAAACTAGTTTGGCTGGTAATTAGCGCAGGCTGCCATCCTGAGGCACGGCTGAGAGGATCATTTGCTGAAGCAGATGTGAAAGTAGGGCTGTTTGAAATCGCACAGACGAGCAACCCTGTATTTTCTCTATAATTACTAATTTTGCTGTAAGCTTAACAGCAGCGGATGAAAACTCAGTCAGCAAAGGACTGCATTCATGAAGACATTTCCATCTAAAATGGTCCGGAGCGCATCAGTGAGGCTGTGCTTTATCGAATATGGTTAAAAATCTTACGTAAACAAAACAACATGTCTGTGCAAACGTTAAAATGGGTGTAAAATGTTGTTGTCAAATAACCGAGCAGCTTGAGAGCAACATTATAAATGATGCAAACAGCCAGTAATTTGAAAGTTCCCTGTATAATGTGAAATCAATGTGTGTGTGGGGGGGGTCCGTTCATCTATCATTGCTCACAAAACTTAATTAAGACAATACCCCCATGTAAAAACAGAGAGAGAAATAATGCATTTCCGTATGAGCTGCAGGTGAAACGTTTTCAGCATCGTCTGAAAGTCAAAGATTGAAGATAGCCCTCAACGGAAACGAGAGAAAAGAAAGAGAGGTTTTTGTCTTTGATGAAACATTTATTCACTTTTGAGTCCCCCTGGTCTTGTACGATGTTCACTAAACTAGAGCGCTCATATCTTCATTTTTCATTTCGCAGGCCTCAATGCCTTGACAAGAGAAGATGAATATCATTCACATTTAGAGAAATTGTGGTGAGAGACAACGTCAGGTGAAGCAGCAAGGAGATGATAATGCTAATGTGGGAGCAGTTAAAGGATGACGAACAACTGGGGAAATTGCTGTGACAAGTCGAGGATCACAGGCAAAATAAAACGCTTTACTGCCTTGAGAGGAAAACTTGTGCTGACAATCGCTCCCAATCCTTTCCCTCTCTCTCTCTCTCTATCTCTCCTATGTAGGGTGGCAGTAATTCTACACGTAATTTGGTAATATGTTTGATGTCTAAGTCAAGCTGTGACTTTGGTAGAGGTAAGGCATACAAGGTTTGCTGAGGGGGAAATCTAAAGACGTTAATTAAGACTTTAACTAAACTTCAGTACTGTCCTGCAGGCTATAGAGTCATATTTACTTTCATGTTAAGCTTACACAAATAGCATACTTCATCTCAGGTTCACACGAGTGTTCTATTAGAATTATCAGTTTATACTACGAATGCTTGAATCTGATTGGCTGACGAACATTCTAAAGTGTGCAATTATCTTCAGGTAAACACACGGGGAAGTAGTTCCAGGCAGCTCTCGACCGCATTACAGCTCCGTATCACTTCACCAAAGTTATTTCAGTTATTTCAAAGGTCTTACAACAGTAACATTACCAAAACCCACAATGACACTGGCCAAACAAATAAATATAGTAAACAAAAGGATAAAATCGACATATCTTGTCCATGTTTTTACCACAAAATTATGTTTTATTATGTACAGAAAGCACATAGCCTACTCTCTCTCTCCCTCACAGACACATATAGTTTGCACACACTTAACATAAACGCTAATGTAATTAGCACTACTCTGATGATTTTATCAGTAACAGTTTAAGAACTTAAAAACTACATGACTTCTCACAAGCGAGGTAGCAACAACGGCTCTGTTCGTGAAGAAAATTAACTTAAAGTCTCACTATAGACATCGCTGCCGATCACTGACTCACAGAGGTAACATTAATCTCTCTCTCTGTCTCATAACTTAGTTATTAACTGTATTAACTGCATTAGTCTGCTATCAACTGCTCAAGCCTCTGTTACGGTTTAAAATGAGGTTTTGGAATTAGCAAAGAGGGCGTTAGATGAGATGTGGAATAAATAATCCTGTGTGTGTGTGTGTGTGTGTGTATGTGTGTGTGTGTGTGTGTGTGTGTGTGTGTGTGTGTGTATGTGTGGGCATGTTTATGTGGTTTATGAGGACACAAATTTGTATAATGACATGGGTATGACATAGGTATTACAAGGAGAAGGTGATTTATGAGGACATTTTCAGTGTCCCCATAATAGAAAAAAACGCTTATAAATCATACAGAGTGAGTTTTTTTGAGGGAAAATAGAAATGCACCGTCTCCTGTGAGGGCTAAGTTTAGGTGTAGGGTAGGTGTAGGGCAATAGCACATACGGCTTGTACAGTATAAAAACCATTACGCCTATGGAGAGTCCCCGTAAACCATAAAAACCAACATGTGTGTGCGTGTGTGTGTGTGTGTGTGTGTGTGTGAGTGTGAGTGTGTGAGTGTGGTTGTGTGTGTGAGTGTGAGTGTGAGTGTGAGTGTGAGTGTGAGTGTGTGAGTGTGAGTGTGTGTGTGTGTGTGTGTGTGTGTGTGCATATGTGTGTGTGTGTGTGTGTGTGTGTGTGTGTGTGTGTGTGTGTGTGTACATAAAAAAACATGTATTCATAGATATATCAGCATATACCAATCTATACCATCAAAGAAATTAAATGGTTTAAAAATCTGATAAATATCTGTAATTTGATAACGTATTGTACAATGTGTCAGTCACCTACAGCGACAGCGTCATAATATGACATCCACACAGTGAGAGAAGAATCAGTCTAGACGGTCATCTGTAATGAGCATTATGGAGCAAGCTGTCTGCCAGTCCCTGGGGTGGACATATCTTTTACGGCTTGACATAAAGGTAATTGCCGTGGTGACCAGAACCAGCCCTCTAGAAAGTTATTAAGAAGTCAGGGACATCTCAGTGGCGGCTCATGGATGAGGATGCTGTTAAAATGCACACCTCTGATGGCTGTGATGGCTCTCCAGCCTCGGGGCAGGAATCTGTTTGGATGTCAGACCTGCATCTTCTTGTCATTTTCCATCCATTTCTATTTCTTGTGCCGTCCCCATATTTCTCAGCCCTAGAGACTGTTTGTTCAGCTGTGATATGTGCCTTATTTTGAGAGTTTACGTCCTTGGATTTTATACTCTGCCTTTGTTTAAAGTGACAGTTCACCCAAAAGTAAATCTCAAAGGCTGAAATGCATTGCTTTTTTCTGCCCAGATTTTTGCTTGGATTTGCAGTCTGGATGAGCCAAGTCAGAGCAAATCTGTGGATACTGGGCATTCAGAGTTGATAGATTTGACAGAAAATCAGATTTTTAGAACACATTAATTTCACTGATACATGTTTCTGCACAAGTTGGTTGAGTCTGGGGACAAAATCCTCATTTGTTTAGTGTACGACGCCCAGTTCTTCTCTGTAACCAGTTTTAAAGTTAGCAAGTGTATAATGCGTAGTGTTATAAAATATGTTTGTATTTTAAAGGACCCAAAATGTTATCTTACGATCATATCTCGAATATGCATACGTTTGATTCATAGAATGAACGTACGAACGGAAAACGTGCGCACGGGTCTCTTTCAGATGTCAAATCTATAAATCGCAAATGATCTTGAACTTGCACGCAGTTGAATGGTTTCAGCTCTCTGCCTTGCAAACGACTCCTAATTAATGTCATTACCATATAAAATATCACCAATCATCATAATTAAGAACAGCGAGCTGCAAGAACAGCTTATATTTAAAAAAAGCTGCAATAGTCAGAGAAGAAAAACCACGTCAAAGACCGTTTGTATAAATATGAGCGCTGGCGTGGATTTAAGTGTACGCACACTCTATGAATGAATGAATGATGCATTTATATAGCGCGTTATTGTGTATTGTTGTACACCCAAAGCACTATACAATCATGTCGGGGGGGGGGGGGTGACTCCTCAACCACCACAGAGTCATAGAGACAATCAAGTGTATGCGCTCACCACACACCAGCTACAGGTGGAGAGGAGAGAGAGAGACATAGAGACAATCAAGTGTATACGCTCACCACACACCAGCTACAGGTGGAGAGGAGAGAGAGTCATAGAGCCAATCAAGTGTATGCTCTCACCACACACCAGCTACAGGTGGAGAGGAGAGAGAGTCATAGAGACAATCAAGTGTACGCGCTCACCACACACCAGCTACAGGTGGAGAGGAGAGAGAGACATAGAGCCAATCAAGTGTATGCTCTCACCACACACCAGCTACAGGTGGAGAGGAGAGAGAGTCATAGAGACAATCAAGTGTATGCTCTCACCACACACCAGCTACAGGTGGAGAGGAGAGAGAGAGAGTCATAGAGACAATCAAGTGTATGCGCTCACCACACACCAGCTACAGGTGGAGAGGAGAGATAGTCATAGAGACAATCAAGTGTATGCTCTCACCACACACCAGCTACAGGTGGAGAGGAGAGAGAGTCATAAAGCCAATCAAGTGTATGCGCTCACCACACACCAGCTACAGGTGGAGAGGAGAGAGAGTCATAGAGCCAATCAAGTGTATGCGCTCACCACACACCAGCTACAGGTGGAGAGGAGAGATAGTCATAGAGTCAATCAAGTGTATGCGGTCACCACACACCAGCTACAGGTGGAGAGGAGAGAGTCATAGAGACAATCAAGTGTATGCGCTCACCACACACCACCTACAGGTGGAGAGGAGAGATAGTCATAGAGTCAATCAAGTGTATGCTCTCACCACACACCAGCTACAGGTGGAGAGGAGAGAGAGTCATAGAGACAATCAAGTGTATGCGCTCACCACACACCACCTACAGGTGGAGAGGAGAGATAGTCATAGAGACAATCAAGTGTATGCGCTCACCACACACCAGCTACAGGTGAAGAGGAGAGAGAGTCATAGAGACAATCAAGTGTATGCTCTCACCACACACCAGCTACAGGTGGAGAGGAGAGAGAGTCATAGAGACAATCAAGTGTATGCGCTCACCACACACCAGCTACAGGTGAAGAGGAGAGAGAGTCATAGAGACAATCAAGTGTATGCCCTCACCACACACCAGCTACAGGTGGAGAGGAGAGAGAGTCATAGAGAGAGTCAAGTGGATGAGGATTATTAGGAGGCCATGATTGAAGGGCCAGTGGGGGGAATTTGGTCAGGACACCGGGGTTACACTCTTTACGAGAAATGTCATGGCATTTTTAATGACCACAGAGAGTCAGGACCTCAGTTTAACGTCTCATCTGAAAGACGGTGCTTGTTGACAGTATAGTGTTTTCACCGGAGGTCTCCCATCCAGGTACTGACCAGCTCAACCCTGCTTAGCTTCAGTGGGCGACCGGTCTTGGGCTGCAGGGTGATATGGATGGCGGCTCTAAGATCAAATCTGAGCGTAAGCATAATTGCAGCTTTTAAACCTCACACTCATGTAATTCCATCCCTCCTGTATGATGTTATTTTGTTTAATGGATAATTTGTTTGAAGATTTATATACAGTACAACTCAATGTGACATGGCTGTTAAGTATGTATAAGTATATATAAAAAAAAAATAAAAAAAAAAACATAAAGCACAGTACGACTTGATATCGCGTGATATTTCATGTTTTCTGTAGTAATGTAATTCTGTCAGGACCACTATCATCAAAATGACTGACACTTAGCATTGAGTTTGGTTTGGCGGTATGGTTCTGTTCTGGGCAAAAACTCTCTGCCCATCCACGCAGCCTGTCATGAATAATAACCCCCTATAAGGTAAACAGAAAGCAGAATCATTAATGTACTTAATGATATTTAAGTGTAACCCATTATTCAAGATAAAGGAGTCTGATTCGCTTGTATAGGGATGCCGTGATAAGTGTTGTAGGTCGATGTGATCATCCGAGAGTCAGCCGATGCACGCTTGACTCACGTGACCTGCCAGAACTAACGCTATACGCTTAATTAGTTTTGTATGAGAAACAAAAATGTACTGTAAGTCATAATTTAATAACAACAGTTCCCTCGACTGAAGCTCAAATCAAGGCCATGATTGTGTCAAGAAAATAATTGCCATTTTTAATCTAGATGAAAACACATTTTAGTCCGTTCCTTGCACTATTGAATGAGTCAGAAGTGGAATATAGTTACTCATTCATTCATTATTCTATTATTATTATTATGGATTAATTTATGGATGCCTGTGTTTGTGGGGGCTTGAAAGACATCACTATTAGAGCTGAGAAAAGATTTGTGATTCACAGAAAAATTACAGCAAACAGGTTTGGCATGACTCACGGATCATTAAATGATGACAGAATATTAATTTGTACACTGTAAAAAAAAAAAAAACAGTTGAGCCAACTTTTTTTTTTTTTTGTAGTCGTGAATTATTCCTTTAAGCTATTATTGTTATAATGCATAATTTCCAGTAGAATAACTAAAAAAATATAGATATATTTAAAATGTCATAGGCTTCTTGTCTTAACTGTATAAAGAGCAGACACAAAAATGAAGTGAGAGAGGAAGGGGGGGGGGGGGGTCGATTGGGACAGGACAGGCTTGTGTGTCATTAGCGTGCGCACTACACCGAAGTGGGACGAGATCTTCTAAACTTACTCTCTGATGTTCTCAAACTAAAAAACACCTTAGCACACTGTCATTAAATACACAGCAGCAGGCCAAATTGTCTATTACACTAAACACATAAAAAGGGCATTTGTTTTAGAAAAGTCACTCATAATTCAACCAAACTGCAGTTTCTTGTTGTAGTGAACTGAACATTACACCTCTCCATTACACCTGTCCAGCCCACTGTTCCTCCTACCTTCTTCTCTCTCTCTTTCTCTCTCTCTCTCTCTCTCTCTCTCCCCACTGTTCCTCCTACCTTTCTCTCTCTCTCTCTCTCTCTCTCTTTCTCTCTGTCTCTCTCTCCCCCTCTCTCTCTCTCTCTCTCTCTCTCTCTCTCTCTCTCTCTCTCTCCGTCTCCCCCACTGTTTCTCCTGTGTGGTGCTACATGGCATTTCATTTGTAATGATTCACACAAAGAGCAGTTTCGAGAGAAGCCCCAAAGGTCTGAGGAGGCAGGTGGGTGCCCGAGTCTACACACGGCCGCAGAATAGATTGCTAGCCTGATGAGTGAAACAGCCGCACACCCGAAACCCATCACTCTTAATCAAGAGCCAGGCTGCTAACAAATGGCAGGTGTTCAGTGGAGAGGATCAAAGAGAGAAAGCCGGGACTGATCGCTGAAGCACTGTACACTGTGCTGCATGTCTAATGCCATATAATCCCCCTGTCATCAGCACCTGACCCTTACAGCGCCAAACGCTCATGCATGGCTGCCTCAGTCACCGGACCCTTAAATCATCCGGTCCAATCACAGGTACGGTCGCTTTCAATGACTTGCAATTAAAGTGATGCCGGGCCAATGAAATGCATGCTTGAACATTTGTATGGAACTCTGCATTAAAATGTTAAATTGTGCATATTTCAAAATGCATGCTCTATAAAAACGATAAAGTAAGAAACAAGGATTAGAAGACCTACACATGTGCCAGTAGTACTTTCTCTCATTTCCCCTGCTTAATTTCATATTGCGGTTATGCATCATAAATGTATAACTAAGAAATATCTCATGAATCTATATATTTAATATTTTTAGTAACAGCAACTAAGTGTCATAAAGCAGAGGGGTCCGGGGCCCACTGGGGGGGCATCAGAAAACTCCCAAACTGGACCCGATACGACAAAACGAACTTTAAAATGAGTTAAACCAAGATGTTTCTTATTCAATTTACTCCCTGAACGATTTATTAACAGATCCAGGGTTCACGTGGTCTGTATGAGGTAGTGGTTTTAAAAACTGTCATTTCTAGACCTGGAAAGTCAATACATTAATATATATGCCAAGGGCATTTTAATAAAGAAAATATGTAGATGTATATTTTTAGTTAACTCCAATAATATTGCATTGGATAGAAATTGTCTGTAAAATATATACATACATGCATATATAGGCAAATCACAAACAACTGGAAAAGTCATGTAAAATTGATATTGGTTGGTTAAAAAGAGTGGGATCCCTGAAGAATATTTAGCTCTTGACATTTATGCAATTATGACATTTATGAAAAATAATTTTATGAAAAATAATTTATTTTTATTTTATTTTATGAAAAATAATTAAAATGATTTTAGTAAGTTTTGTTTATCTATGGACACTCCTACAGTCCTAATTTCTGTAATGTACCAGTGAAAACTAATGGGGACAATAAAGCTGTCCATTGCTTATAATAAATAATGGTTAATCTCACTTTTTTCTATAGCTAATATTATCACATGTAGTTCTTTCTTAACGATTAACATAAAATACCCATACTACCCATATCATACTAAATCTCAGTCCTTATAATATACAAATATGCCTGTCCTTTTTGCATGTCAATCATATGCGTGACCCTGGAGCACAAAACCGGTCATAAGGGTCCATTTCTCTAAATTGAGATTTCAAAATCAGCTTTCACATCATCTGAATATTTCCATTAATGTCTGGTTTGTTATGATCGGACAATATTTGTAAATCTGGAATCTGAGGGTGCAAACAAATCTAAATATTGGGAAAATCATCTTTAAAGTTGTTCAAATGAAGTTCTTAACAATACATATTACTAATCAAAAATCATGTTTTGATATATTTACGGTAGGAAATTTACTAAATATCTTCATGGAAGATGATCTTTATAGCTAATGATTTTTGGCATAAAAAAATATATATATAATTTTGACCCATACGATGTATTTTTGGCTATTGTTAAAAATATACCCCAGCGACTTACTACTTTTGTGCTCCAGGGTCACATTTAATCATTATTATTGGAAAACTAACAGGAAATTAAATTATTATTAACCAATATTTGTTTTTATTTGGGACTGCCGACATTGTGTGAAGCATTTTTGGGACAGGGCATGCATTTGATGTTAACAGAATTAAACTATTATAATAACAAATTATATAAATGCGTTAACAGCTTTATACATGTCTGATTAATTGCATGCATTAAAATGCTCTAAATATAAATCAAGCTGCTGAAAAATATGTGAAAAAGCATCAAGGGGCAACTCAATGAAGTCAGACAAGGTGCTATTGTGTTATACAGTACATCATAATGTGTTAACAACACCAGGACTGTCGAGTGAGGACTGATTCTTGCTCTTTTCTCCTTTAATACCTGTCGGGTCTTTGTTCCACACTCTGCTGGTGTAACCATCATCCCATCAACACCTCTTCAATCCCATTATACCCATCTGTCTGATCTTTCTTCCTACAAATGTGTTTGACATGTCCTCAGCCAGAATAACAGCTATGATCACACGTTTCACATGCAGAAACAGCACTGGAGAGTAACGATCAGCACTTTAAACCTCCTGATTGGGAGCGCTTCTGATGTTCTGTGTGCAACGGTACTCGGTTCACCGTTTTAATTTCCCTCTTTGCTTTGGATGAAGATCATACACATATAAATGGTGAGAATCACGCTTGTGAAGCATACGCAGTCGGCTCGTCCTATCTGTCAGCACAGATGTCTTTGTTCTTTGATTAGGAGGAATCCTAGCTGTTTTTAGACATGCCGGTCTCTTTTTGAAGACAATGAAGCAGCAGCAAAAAAAAAGAGATGAAGTCTTTTTGGTTTCTCAAAGAGATGATAGGTTCTTCATTGAAGAGCGCTGACATCACATCAGAGTGACAGAATAAGAGATGAAGGGATGAATATAAAAATGCAGGGGAATGAAATATGGTTGTAGTGAAATAGCTGAAAGATTAATCTTATAACATGATCAACAAATACTAAATCTGCACACTTAAAAAATAGATCACACAAAACATTCTAATTCTGTCCTCGTTTACTCTCCGTGCTGTTCCAAACCTGAATAATGTGTGTGTGAGAGTGTGTGAGTGCGGGTGTGTGTGTGGGTGTGTGTGTGAGTGCATGTTTGTTTGTGTGGTGTGTGTGAGTGTGTGTGTGTGTGTGTGTGTGTGTGTGGGCATGTTTATGTGGTTTATGAGGACACAAATTTGTATAATGACATGGGTATGACAGGTATTACAAGGAGAAGGTGATTTATGAGGACATTTTCAGTGTGCCCATAATTTAAAATGCTTATAAATCATACAGAGTGAGTTTTTTTGAGGGAAAGTAGAAATGCACCGTCTCCTGTGAGGGCTAAGTTTAGGTGTAGGGTAGGTGTAGGGCAATAGCACACAGCTTGTACAGTATAAAAACCATTACGCCTATGGAGAGTCCCCGTAAACCATAAAAACCAACATGTGTGAGTGTGTGTGTGTGTGTGTGTGTGTGTGTGTGTGTGTGTGTGGTGTGTGTGCGTGTGTGTGTGAGAGTGTGTGTGTGCGTGTGTGTGAGTGAGTGTGCGTCTGTGTGAGTGAGTGTGCGTGTGTGTGTGTGAGTGAGTGTGCGTCTGTGTGAGTGTGTGTGCGTCTGTGTGAGTGCATGTGTGTGTGTGTGTGAGTAAGTGCGTGCCTGCGTGCGTGCGTGTCGTTGGCCTAATGGATAGAGAGTTGGACTTTAAACCCGAGGTAACCCAAGGTTGTGGGTTCGAATCCCGTCTCCGACAGGAAGTCCACGACTGCTCCCCGGGCGCTGCACAGTCGGCTGCCCACTGCTCCAGGTGTGTGTGCACTTGGATGGGTTAAATGCAGAGAACACATTTCACTCCTCATTATACTCTGAATAATTGTGTATGTGACAAATAAAGCTCATCCGAGCTTAATTTGTTTTTGTTTTTGTTTTGTGTGTGTGAGTAAATGAGTGTGCATGTGAGTGCGTGTGTGCGTGCGTGAGTGAGTGTGTGTTTGTGTGGTGTGTGTGCGTGCGTGTGTGTGAGTGCGAGTGTGTGTGTTCACTGTCCATACAGTGAAAGCTAAATACCTTATTTTCCATTCAGCTAAAGAAATAAAGTCAGACAGGTTTGGAACGACATTAAGGTGTCATTAAAATGTTCATATTTGGGTACTATTCCATACCTTTAAATATGTGTCTGAAATTGATATTAATACTGACAGAGTGTAACAAAGATGTCTAAACAAAGAAGTTAGTGAAGTAAATAAATGAGCACAGGTTGTGGGTACATGACCATACTAATAAATAACACACAAACACATGGCAGCCCTTGATGTAGACACTGGGTCACAGAGAGGCTTCACAACACATCTATCATGATAAAACCTGAAATATACAGCTCTGTCCTTCAGCTCTGGAACGCCCCAAATCACAGTCTCCAGCCCATGAGTGGAAACAGACACTGACATCACGTCATGACAATAATAAAAACTCAATTTAGACAAACGACATTACCATACACTGTCTACTGTGTGAGACATATTCAGGATTTAATTTCTAAATATTAAACCTTTCAGAGAAACCAAACGCAGTTCAAGTGACCAATGACCAAAACGATTTTTTTTGTAATTCATTAAAATGTTTAGATTTAGTAATAAATAGTGTTGTGAAAGTTACTTTTAAAAGTAATGCATTACAATATTGCGTTACTCCCTAAAAATGTAACTCATTACGTTACTTAGTTACTTTTTATGGAAAGTAATGCGTTACATTATTTTGCATTACTTTCTAAATATGAGCAGGGCAATTTTTTATTTTTAAATATTTAATTTTTAAATATTAAACCTTTCAGAGAAACTAAACGCAGTTCAAGTGACCAACTACAAAAAAATTTTTTTGGTAATAAATCAATGCTAATTTATGGAAATCTATTTTAAACACAGGGCCAACAATTGCACTGCATGCTGATGTGTACAATCCTCTGAAGCAAATAATAATCATTATTATGGTGAGAAATCCAAAAGCACTGATTTTGATCATGTTCCTCTATATCAGAATAGTCTGTCTGGACAATCTATTTGAATAATCTATTTCTATTTATATATATAAAACAAAAAAACAGTAGATAATTTATAAAAACAACAACAAAGCAAAGCAAAAATGATGGTCATGTAAATGGCACCTGCTTTTGGGTGTGACATTAATTTCCTGTTTTGTTGCACATGAAATGATCAAACATGCCACCAAACATCACTGCGTATAGCGGTAAATGTCACAGACAACATTGTTTATGAGGGATTACTGAGGCAGGCATCTGGAAAGCAGCAATGACCCCAATATAGACACAGATACCCATCACCCAGCACTGATAATACCGACGCTCATATTTACAGACGCACTGACTGAAAGCCTCATGTAATCTCTGGGTTACTGGACCTACAAACACATTTCACCATTCCTGAGAGCCCGATGCACGTCCTCCCCTCACATGCTGAATCCAGCCAGGGCTTGATGTGAAGACTCGGGCTGCAGCTGGTTCTGAAGAATATAAACAGCGCTTGTATTGTCCGCAGGGACGGGTGTGTGAAAGAGACGAGGGCCTTATCACAGCCCAGCAGCTCTGTAATTCTCCTCCGTGATACAGCACCAGAGCGGAGAACCTTACACGGCTGGCACAAGCCAAAGACGGATTAGTTTTTCTGACATAAGCTTCCTGAAAAACTAATCAATCAGGCCACGCGGCATTATCAGAGGCATGAGATTAAAGCCTGGCTCCTAATCCCAGCACTGTACATGTTTAGTCAATTCTCCACCGCTAGTTTTCCTCCAGTAAATAAATAATCAAAGCTAATTGTGCACAAAGACAGCGGGAGAGCTGGACGAGCTCGCGATAGGGAATGCACTGCAAATCATTTATTCTGGCTTTAAATTTGCTCTCCATAAACCATTTAAGTCTGTGTACTCGAACTCTGAGTTAAGATTTCGGCAGAGGCTCCGACGAAATAACTGTGAGGACTTGTACGTGTCATTCTTACTGACGACATCATGTAATGTTTCTCAGTCGAACACACATCTGTGTGCTGCTGGAGTCAGTCGTGTGGACATTACACACCACCATCATCTACTTTCAAACAACAAAGCGGCGCTCTGTGAAAACTTGAGCAGAGATTGATGCTGTTATGCTTCTTATACATGATCAAGAGCAAAGCACAGCGACGGGCTACAGAGCGAGTGTTAAAGAGAGCGGCGCTCTGGCTACTGCTGAACTCCAGCCATGCAGAGAACAATCATTATACACAGATGAGGAATGAAAGGAAGTGTGTCTAAACAATAGAGTCGTGGGGTCGTGCTCAAGTGGGTTTAGTGCTGATCACATTGTTCTCCGTCCTGCTCTCAGAGGTTGACTGCAGCAGATGTCATGGAATGAATAGTTCTAGTGTGAAGGCTCTGACCCTCTTATCTGTCCCCAGGGAGCAGCACAGATGCTGGGCATACTTCGACAGTGTTTGAATCAGTGTGTGTGTGTGTGTGTGTGTGTTGTGTGTGTGTGTGTGTGTGTGTGTGTGTGTGTGTGTGTGTCTGTGTGTGGCTGTGTCTGATGTGTGGTGTGTGTGTGTGTGTCTTGCGTGTGTGTGTGTGTGTGTGTGTGTGTGTCTGTGTGTGTGTCTGTGTGTGTGTGTGTGTCTGTGTGTGTGTGTGTGTGTGTGTGTGTGTGTGTGTGTCTGCGTGTGTGTGTGTGTGTGTGTGTGTGTGTGTGTGTGTGTGTGTGTGTGTGTGTGTCTGTGTGTGTGTGTGTCTGTGGTGTGTGTGTGTGTGTGTGTGTGTGTGTGTCTGTGTGTGTGTGTGTGTGTGTGTGTGTGTGTGTGTGTGTCTGTGTGTGTGTCTGTGTGTGTGTGTGTGTGTGTGTGTGTGTGTGTGTGTGTGTGTGTGTGTGTGTCTGAGTGTGTGTGTCTGTGTGTGTGTTGTCTGTGTGTG
Source organism: Schizopygopsis pylzovi (assembly GCA_027422435.1). Taxonomy (NCBI): domain Eukaryota; kingdom Metazoa; phylum Chordata; class Actinopteri; order Cypriniformes; family Cyprinidae; genus Schizopygopsis; species Schizopygopsis pylzovi. The sequence continues at coordinate 34,909,970 of CM049827.1, forward strand.
TGTGGTGCGTGCGTGTGTGTGCGTGCGTGCGTGTTTGTGTGTGTGTGTGTGTGTGTGTGTGTGTGTGTGTGTGTGTGTGTGTGTGTGTGTCTGTGTGTGTGTGTGTTAGAGAGAGAGAGAGAGACTGTAGGGACTCTAATCCATTGGGACGCTGCCTTTGGAGGATTGTACTAAAGTGGATGTACTCATAGACAGAAGCCATTCCCACAGGTACTGTTTCTCAAGAGTGCAGTGGACAGCCACATCTTAAAAGTAATTATGTGCAAGGTCGAGCTTCATAAATCATCGAACTGAAAATTACACGTGTATGCAGTTCTGTGACGCTGGTGATTTGGAAATGTTCTGTATGACTGTACGAGTTTTATACACAAAAAAAATACGATATTACTTTCCTCCAAAAATGCACATGACGTGCATTTTAATCAAAATCTATTTGTTAATAAAACACATGGCAAAAGGAACAATACACATCTTTGATGTATCTTCATAAATAGAAGATCTAATACATATATACTCAATTCAGATGGTGTATAAGCTACCTGTAATATTGCACTGGGTTTGTTTTATCTGCTATCCATGCACACTTGCATCTTGTACATCTATAAAAAATACTTCTTCCAATATTTGACCTATTTTTTTAATTCAGGAAAAAACTAAACAAGTATGTAAAGTGGCATGTCCTAAATTCAACATTTCTAAAGTCATAAAGTTAATGCATTCAAAATGATATCCTTGCATCAAATAGTTTCCTTATAGTCGATATGGTGGTATTGCACATTTAAATAAAACAAGGCATATCACATCAGCTATAACAAACCCTTTTGGAATCATTAAAAGTATGCAGTTATTTAATTCCAATATCTGCATTTTAATGCGACAAAATGCATGAGAAATAAAAAGTTGATTATGTGTTTTTCTGCTTTCTACCAGAAAAGGAGGGAAAAAATATTTAAAAGACAATTGCATGATTTATTGATCTATTATTTAATTTGAATTAAGCAGTTTCACTAAAATAGACACTTAAGTTTTGAATGCATAATTGAATGCAGTTTTCATATATATATATATGTGTGTGGATGGGACTCACCTTGTGCAAACAGAACAGCAGCACAACCGCTGAAAGAACCTGCATCTTGAACTCAGTCTTTGACTCTTACTTGAAGAAAATATCCAGTTCACAGGGTTTACCAGAAGATGCCATTGCTCTCAACTACCTGGATTAGAAAATGACACGAAATCGAATGCGTTTATCAGAAAATGATCGTCTGAAGAGTTGAATGGCATCAGACTCCATAAAGCAAAGTGTGTGCTTACCCTTGACAACAGATGCTGATCGTGGTGAAAAGTGCCGGTAAGCAGCGGCACAGCTGGAGAAGGTCCCGCAGGCGTCAGCGATGTTGATAAATGTGCTCGGGGCAGGAAAGGCTGCGTTTGAAATCGGTTTTATTGTAAAGTAGTGTCCGAGATAGATCGAGACACGCGCTGAGTCCGAGCAGAGCGAAGATGACGTGAGGTCTGAGTGATGCACTCCTCGCGCACTCCGCGCGGTGTCTTCTTGTTTATGGCAGTTTGTTCTGGTTAAAGTTTTATACAGCACCAGAGCAGAGTCTATCGTTTGCCAGAAGCTCAATATCTCAGTTTGTAGTTTGATTTGTGAGTGTGTGGCGGTGTGAATCCCTCTTTGAAGTGCTCTTCAGGTTTAGCGCGTGCGAGGGACGTCAACTGATTAACCCGTTGTGGACACGTGTCTGCTTTTCATCTTTACCTGAGCTGAGGGGTTTATAAAGGCAGATTAACATAATTATGGCATATATTCGCATATAAATTAGTCGCGTTCATGTTTTAAAGCTGCCCAACGATTCTGGAAAGGTAGGCTATTGATTTGAGGTGGCTCAGCTAGATAAAACAGTCCATACTGTAATTATAGCTAGTTTGTAGTCTTGTTTAATAGGTTTATTTATTGAACATGTTACTGAATGCTGCAGCATTAATAGCATTAGAGAAAAGTAGACTGGATTGAGTCAGACTTTCTGATGGGTTTTACCCGAGGTGAAATATAGTGCAAAACAACAGTGAACACACACACAGACAGACATACACACACACACACACACACACACACACACACATACAGACACAAGCACGCACGCACACACACACACACACACACACACGCACACACACACGCACGCACACACACACACACACACTCCCCCACACTCACACTCGCCCACACACACACACACACACTCTCTCTCTCTCTCTCTCTCTCTCTCTCTCACACACACACACACTCTCTCTCTCTCTCTCTCTCTCTCTCTCACACACACACACACACTCTCTCTCTCACACACACACACGCGCGCACACACACACTCTCACACACACACACACACACACACACGCGCACACACACGCGCACACGCGCACACACATACTCTCTCACACACACACACACACGCACTTGTGTGCACGCACACACACACACAGTAAGATTAAAGTGTTGACATGGCAAAAGCTGCACGTGTGCAATGAGACACGTCCTCTGACTGTCTGCAGTTAAACTGTAAGCAGTGCAGCTTCAATGCAGTGAACGCAGGGCCACAGATATCATGCATAAATGTGTTAATAGCGCCACCGCGTGTTTAAAATGACTCAAAATTATTTAAAAAACAGCGCTGTAATAACTTAGCATTTTCAATTATAGGGTAGAGTGGGGGAAAACGCCCCCCTTACGAACTGTGTAATTTATTTTTTCTATAAAATAAATGTTAAATGTGTTCAAGTTAGCATATATTTAGTGACACTGAGATAATTTATAAACCAAGTATGAAAAATGTCCAGAGTTTTCATGTTATTAGATTTTTCAACAAAAATGACACTCGTACTAATGGTGTATAAAGGGGTGGTGTAACCCCTGGGCACCATAGTATGTGGGCATTTTACCCCACAGACAATGTTTAAAAAGAAAAATGTTCTGAAAATATAATAATATTTGTATTAAATAACACGTAATCTCTATCTACTGTTCTCATATCATATATAACTGATGATCTACGCTGTTTTTCTTACTGCTGAAAATGAGATCATTTACAGTGTAAGCTTCATGGTGATCAGTGGCGGCTGCTGATCTTTTAAAGAGGGGAAGCTCATTTTCGGCCTAAATCATAAAAATTGTCCATTTATTTATATGTAAATTCTGCCCTACGTTCCTTTTCAAGAAAATGCTCTGTAACCCTGTCGTACCAACTAGGCGTCTTTTCCAGTGACTTGACCAGTGTCCTCTCAATGGCCAGCAGAGCTAGGCTGCTTAAACGGCCTTGGCCCATTGTGTTACGGGTGTAGGACTTGAGCCGCTTTAAACAGGAGAAGCTCCTTTCTACACCTGCTGTGCAGTTTGCTAGCTGGCTAGTTCAGACTATATGAATTAATGAACAAACGATCTAATATATATATATATATTTAACTCAACGGGAGGAAATGTGGGAATTATGTTAAACTGAAACAATGAATGTGGTGTGAAATTGTGTGAAATATACGATGAAGGTTGCAGCAGTTTGTCTTTCGACTACACATGCAAAATACGCGATGGGACTGAGTTGGAAATGGAGACACAGAGTGATACGCGTCATAATCAACCAACCGTCTCTTTGCATTGCGAGAAGCTGCCGCCTCCTTGTCATTTATTTATAACAAAAAAAAAAAAAACATGTCTAAAAGCTGATATGTGACAATGTGTATAGCAAACAAGCTAAAAAAAAAACAATAAATACGTTTTTATAAGCTGTCGACCCCAAAAAACGAGCGTTTTAGGACATAAAAGTGGATTAAAAAGAGATGACAGACCCTCCAATCATCACGCAGACGCTCGGAGTCCGGGCCAGCCCACTCCTCCATTCATCCCAGAGACGCTGAGCGTCCGTGGGCGGGACATAATCGCAGCATTATCCAATGACCGTCTTGTTTCTAAGCACTGAAAAAAACTGTTTAAAGCAGCCCCATTGAAGTCAATGGACGCTGGGCTTCAACAGAGTAATGCACTGTACGCTACGGGAATGAATGAGAAGGAAATCGAGTCAGCCGACCTAAGTAGCTGATTCTGAACGAAATTGTTTTCGTTCGAGATGAACGTGATTAACGCATTTTTAGTCAATATAATGTTAACATAATAGTACATATATTTGACCATTCATTTTTTGACAATTATAGGGGAAGCTGAGCTTCCCTTGCAGTCTTAAAGAAATCGCGGCTGATGGTGATATACTTCTACATCACTCTCATCAACATAGTCCATAATTACAATACACATGATCTTGACTTTATCTTGTGGTTGTTTTGGGAAAAACAGTAGGGGGGCATTTCCCCCCCACCCTATATCAACTATTCTTGGATTAATAAAAAATACGCACTAAATGTAAAGAACGGTATTTTGATCGTCCACTTTAGACATTCTACTAACAGTAAGTAACTTTGTAACTACATGTCAACTAGCAGTCATTAGAGTATTATTAGACTGTGTTTAATATCTCCAACACTTTATTTTGATGAGTCCACAACATACTGACTGTGAGAAACTATTCAAGTATATGTCAACTTATTCTACTAACCCTAAACCTACCCTGCTGAGAGCTAGTAGACATGTAGTTACAAATTAATGAGAATTAGACGACATGTAGTTACTTAAAGTTAGTAGAATGTCAAAAGTGGACTATATCAAAAAGTGTAACCATAGGTGTTGTATTATTTTAATGTCAATGTATCTGACCAAAAATGAAGGAGGAGCCTAATCATTCAGTCCTGTCAATCATATCACGAGACTATATAAGCAGCATCAATTCTTCCGGCATCCCTCCACCTGTAACAAATGACAGGTCAGAGGCGAGAGTAGATCCACTAGCAGCTTTATTTGTACAAGGTCAAACAGGCAAATATCAAGCAGAGGTATCGAGGGCAACGTAGAAAAGGCAGAGTCGAAATCAGAGGCAGAGCAATGGGTCAGGGCAGGCGGCAGACAGAGAGGATTACCATAAAACAGGCGAGGTCAGAGAAGCAGGCAGCAAACGATCAGGAGAGGAGGTCAACAGTCCAGGTAGTGCACGGAAAGACAAACTGGGAAAAACGCTCGGAAATGTAGCCAGGGGGAAACAAGACTTCGCAGTGAGTGCAAGTGAGAGTGCTGCTTAAATGTGAGTGTGAGAATGAGGTGCAGGTGTGGGGAGGCAATCAAGACTAATGAGTGAATGGTGACAGCTGTGTGATTGGTGTAATGGTGGACGGGAATGTGTGTGTGCAGTGCATGATGGGAGAGGTAGTCCATGGGTGATGTGCAGTTGTAGTGAGTGGTAACCAGATTCATGACAGAGCCCCCCCCCAAAGAGCGGCTTCCAGACGCTTCACAAACACACGGCACAATCCAGGAGGGCGGTGGAGCGGAGGTGGAACCGGGGGAGGGAATGGAGGGCCAGGTCCATGTGGGGCCAATGAGACAGGAGCCCAGGTCGGCGGAGGCGTGAGGTGACTCTGGCAGGTCGGCGGAGGCGTGAGGTGACTCTGGCAGGTCGGCGGAGGCGTGAGGTGACTCTGGCAGGTCGGCGGAGGCGTGAGGTGACTCTGGCAGGTCGGCGGAGGCGTGAGGTGACTCTGGCAGGTCGGCGGAGGCGTGAGGTGACTCTGGCAGGTCGGCGGAGGCGTGAGGTGACTCTGGCAGGTCGGCGGAGGCGTGAGGTGACTCTGGCAGGTCGGCGGAGGCGTGAGGTGACTCTGGCAGGTCGGCGGAGGCGTGAGGTGACTCTGGCAGGTCGGCGGAGGCGTGAGGTGACTCTGGCAGGTCGGCGGAGGCGTGAGGTGACTCTGGCAGGTCGGCGGAGGCGTGAGGTGACTCTGGCAGGTCGGCGGAGGCGTGAGGTGACTCTGGCAGGTCGGCGGAGGCGTGAGGTGACTCTGGCAGGTCGGCGGAGGCGTGAGGTGACTCTGGCAGGTCGGCGGAGGCGTGAGGTGACTCTGGCTGGTCGGCGGAGGCGTGAGGTGACTCTGGCAGGTCGGCGGAGGCGTGAGGTGACTCTGGCAGGTCGGCGGAGGCGTGAGGTGACTCTGGCAGGTCGGCGGAGGCGTGAGGTGACTCTGGCAGGTCGGCGGAGGCGTGAGGTGACTCTGGCAGGTCGGCGGAGGCGTGAGGTGACTCTGGCAGGTCGGCGGAGGCGTGGGGTGACTCTGGCAGGTCGGCGGAGGCGTGGGGTGACTCTGGCAGGTCGACGGAGACGTGGAGTGACTCTGGCAGGTCGACGGAGACGTGGAGTGACTCTGGCAGGTCGACGGAGACGTGGAGTGACTCTGGCAGGTCGACGGAGACGTGGAGTGACTCTGGCAGGTCGACGGAGACGTGGAGTGACTCTGGCAGATCAGGCGCCCTCCAGGGCGGCGCAGAGATCCCTGGCCGAGACTGGGACCTAGAGGAAACGGAGACACAAGAGGCAGAGAGAGCACATTTGGTTTCAGGAACCGAGGCAGGGAGTTTAAGCGGCCATGGTAGATCCGGGGACTCGGGCAGCCATGATGGATCAGGGGACCTCATGGGCCATGGCGGGTCCGGGGTCTCCGTGAGCAATGGAGGGGAGCTCCCTCCATGAAAGTTCTTAGTGAACTCCACTACCACGAGGGGGCACTCTGGAAGCGCTGAATCTTGGTGGTGCTCGGGCGGCTCTGACTCTCTTGGGCACTCAGGTGGCTCTGACTCTCTTGGGCGCTCGGTAGAACTGGACGGAACCAGCGGAGACGAAGGAGAGCTGGGCGGGACCAGCGGCGAAGGCGAGCTGGGCGGGACCAGCGGAGGCATTGTTGAGCTGGGCGGGACCAGCGGAGACGAAGGAGAGCTGGGCGGGACCAGCGGCGAAGGAGAGCTGGGCGGGACCAGCGGAGACGAAGGAGAGCTGGGCGGGACCAGCGGAGACGAAGGAGAGCTGGGCGGGACCAGCGGAGACGAAGGAGAGCTGGGCGGGACCAGCGGAGACGAAGGAGAGCCGGACTCTGTGAGCTCCTGGATCGGAGCGGCCTCTGGAGCGAACTCTGTGAGCTTCTGGATCGGAGCGGCCTCTGGAGCGAACTCTGCGAGCTCCTGGATCGGAGCGGCCTCTGGAGCGAACTCTGCGAGCTCCTGGATCGGAGCGGCCTCTGGAGCGATCTCTGCGAGCTCCTGGATCGGAGCGGCCTCTGGAGCGAACTCTGCGAGCTCCTGGATCGGAGCGGCCTCTGGAGCGAACTCTGCGAGCTCCTGGATCGGAGCGGCCTCTGGAGCGAACTCTGCGAGCTCCTGGATCGGAGCGGCCTCCGGAGCGAACTCTGCGAGCTCCTGGATCGGAGCGGCCTCCGGAGCGAACTCTGCGAGCTCCTGGATCGGAGCGGCCTCTGGAGCGAACTCTGCGAGCTCCTGGATCGGAGCGGCCTCTGGAGCGGACTCTGCGAGCTCCTGGATCGGAGCGGGCTCTGGAGCGGACTCTGCGAGCTCCTGGGACGGAGCGGGCTCTGGAGCGGACTCTGCGAGCTCCTGGGACGGAGCGGGCTCTGGAGCGGACTCTGCGAGCTCCTGGGACGGAGCGGGCTCTGGAGCGGACTCTGCGAGCTCCTGGGACAGAGCGGGCTCTGGAGCGGACTCTGCGAGCCCCTGGGACGGAGCGGGCTCTGGAGCGGACTCTGCGAGCCCCTGGGACGGAGCGGGCTCTGGAGCGGACTCTGCGAGCTCCTGGGACGGAGCGGGCTCTGGAGCGGACTCTGCGAGCTCCTGGGACGGAGCGGGCTCTGGAGCGGACTCTGCGAGCTCCTGGGACGGAGCGGGCTCTGGAGCGGACTCTGCAAGCTCCTGGGACGGAGCGGGCTCTGGAGCGGACTCTGCAAGCTCCTGCGTGGCACCCACCGTAAAAGGAGAGCCACTCAGCTGTAGTGCGGTATCCATATACCTCTCCAACGTCCAGTTAGGATCATGCAGCGGCATGATTGAATGAAGAGGTTCAGATAAGCCCCCATGAAAAAATATCATTAAGCAGATTTTGTCATTATGAGTCAGGTGTGCCAGTTCGAGGAAGTCCACGACATAGTCCTCAATGGACCTTGTACCCTGGCGGAGTAACATCAACCTTACTGCTGGATTCATCCTTGGCGAAGTCTTCTGTAACAAATGACAGGTCAGAGGCGAGAGTAGATCCACTAGCAGCTTTATTTGTACAAGGTCAAACAGGCAAATATCAAGCAGAGGTATCGAGGGCAACGTAGAAAAGGCAGAGTCGAAATCAGAGGCAGAGCAATGGGTCAGGGCAGGCGGCAGACAGAGAGGATTACCATAAAACAGGCGAGGTCAGAGAAGCAGGCAGCAAACGATCAGGAGAGGAGGTCAACAGTCCAGGTAGTGCACGGAAAGACAAACTGGGAAAAACGCTCGGAAATGTAGCCAGGGGGAAACAAGACTTCGCAGTGAGTGCAAGTGAGAGTGCTGCTTAAATGTGAGTGTGAGAATGAGGTGCAGGTGTGGGGAGGCAATCAAGACTAATGAGTGAATGGTGACAGCTGTGTGATTGGTGTAATGGTGGACGGGAATGTGTGTGTGCAGTGCATGATGGGAGAGGTAGTCCATGGGTGATGTGCAGTTGTAGTGAGTGGTAACCAGATTCATGACACCACCTCCCCATCTCCTCCACTATTTCTGTTTTTCTCCCTCTTTGTAGTACCTCAATGGGCGGAGGGGGGGTTGAACTCGGCGCTTAAGCCGAGCCTCGGGTTCGAGCCTCCATTAAGGACAGCAATGTTTACCAGTAACCATCAGGACTAGATGGGAAGGCGAACTCGTGAACTAGAGTGAAATTGAACTAGAGTCGTTGTACTTAGCTTAGTAGCCTATTAAATAAATCAAGTGCACTCAATTTAGTAAAGCTACTGTTTGGTTATACCATTGTCTCAATGTCCTGGCGATGTATCTCAGGAACACAGATGATAACTGACATAGCAGTACATACCAGAAGATCATAACTGGACCAAACAGAAACGGATCCGAAAAAATTAAATATGTAATAAATAAATTAAACACATATAACTTGAGCTCTGCGTTTATCTTGTTTAGAATGAAAGCCCACTATAGTGTCCTTAAAGCAAATATAAGAGCAGCTTTATAGACAGCAACAATTACCAGTAATCAGAAAATGGATGAATCTCAAAACGTTGTAACCTTTTTCATGTTGACTGAAATTTTTTAAAATACTCATTTTATTATTTTACCATATACGTATGGCAACATGCCTAATTTAGTCAGATAACCACATTGCAAACAGTGTGGATCTGTAGTGCAAGCGTGACCATGCACTTTAAGACACATAGTATGTAGGCAACAAGTGACTGATATGCTTTGAAAAGCTCGTCAAGCAGGTCATAGATAAACGAGTATCTAGAGGAGGATTTGTATCTAGAGTTGACTGGAGAAGCCGTATCAGAGAAACGTTTACCTTCTGCTTAAAAGGGGTCTTTGGTTACAATCACTAGTTGTACAATCTATCTAAGACTTTGGGGAAAAGGTGATATACAGTATATCATAACCATATGTTGAATATTTTGTTTAGCGGATAAAGCAAACTAGCTCCGCGCCCACTGTAGAGTAAACACCAGGGTTTATCTCAGCATGATTCAGCACGTCTAGAAACACAACTGTGTGCTATTTTATAAAACGTATTTGGACACTCCTTTATTTTTTGGTAAATCACAAAAAGATGACTTTAGCTGGGTTTTCACAGAGAGGGCCACACATGTATTCAAAATATCACCATTATCTCAAAAACAAGGAGCCACACCTTTTGTGTTTTACAGTTGTACCCTCACTCTTTTTAAACTTGTAGCCTACAGTTGATAGTTTTAAGATTATCCAGTTGTAGTTTTGTATGATATCTTTCTCAGACGTTTATAGTAACCGGTGATTTCTCTGCAGCCCTTTCGTTCTTGGTGGCCCCTTTGTATTTGCTGGTTACTCTCACGACCCTGTATTATCACGGCTAACTTCTTTCTGCTCTTCGTTCATGTGTAACACTATTTCTGGAATAGATGTCTGCTTCTGACCTGGATGGACAGAGAAGGAAATGAATGAGAAGGTGGAGCCCCAGAGCATATTGCGTAATCACCATGGACCAATAGCAGTTCGAGGGTGTTTATCAGCCAGTGGTAGTGCTTTGGTTTGGCTTGAAGTATATCAGGACTTACTGAGGGTTTGGCTTTCCACGGTTGAGCGGGTTACACTCTTTTGTGGCCCTGCCTTCTTTGTTGGCTGTTACAACATCTCTTTAAGGATATACACCTGTGTAAATTCATAAGTGCTTTGCAGAATTTCAACCAACTCTCATCAACACTACCAGCTCACAGGCTTATAATTATTGCTGATTGTGAATGATATGGTTGTTAGAATGGCTGCTTCTGTATTGTTCTTGTGTCTTTTCTGTCTGGGATCAGCAAAAGCTGGGAAGTTATTGGTGATTCCAGCATTTGGCAGTCACTGGACAGGCATGAAGCCTTTGGTGGAGGAGCTCGGTCGTAGAGGAAACCAGGTGGTGGTCGTCATCCCAGAAGCAAGCTTGAGCATGGGTTCATCACAGTATACCACCACCCTGACATATCCAGTGCCCTACACCAAAGCACAGCTTCAGGAGAGTACGAATGCAGGCTTAGAGAAGTTGTTGAGTGCAGATGTATCCACAGATCTGGCCAGGTTTCAGAGTTTCATCAACACTATGGATATGCTTAAAGTTATTGTATCCCGTAACGCAGAGGGTCTGCTCTCCAACAAGGACTTGATGAAGAAACTGCAAGAGTATAACTTTGATGCAATTCTCACAGATCCTTTTGAGACTGTCGGAGTTATTGCTGCTGAATATCTCTCAATTCCAGCCATTTATATACAAACAAGCCATCCCTGTGGTGTTGATACTCTTGCCAGTCAATGTCCAGCTCCAGCTTCTTATGTTCCACAGCCTTTAACTCACTTTACTGATCGCATGAATCTTTGGCAAAGAAGTGTGAACCTGGTAAGGACTCTGCTTCAGCCCATGGCTTGTGAACGCATGTTTGCTCGTGCAGATGAGATCGCCTCACATGTACTTCAGAGAAAAGCATCGATGGTGGAGATCATGAGCCGTGCAGCTCTCTGGTTTATGCATTTTGACTTTACCTTTGAATTGCCTCGTCCGTTGATACCTAACATGATCTTAATTGGAGGAATGGACAGCAAGAAAGCAGAACCTCTGCCACAGGTAAGTCTTTCTAACAGTTGTAATGCAATCGTATACTGCATATTTACACATTTCTTGCCAAATATTTCATCAATGTAAAATGTTATTTTATAGCTACACTGTGAAGAAAATGAAAGTGATTTTAATGGTAAAAGGCTGTAAAAATGCTAAAGTAAAAACCTATTAATTGGTTAATGGTACGTTCCCGTACTTTATACGGTGAAAAACTGTATTGGACATTACATGGTTTTGGAAGTGAAATAGAATATAGTATTTATAGTATATAGTATAGTATACATCATCACCTGCTTTTGGTGGTTATCAGTGTATTACAAAATTACTTCACAGATTTCAGCACTTCAATATGTTAACATTATATCAGTTAATGAAATACGATTAAATTAAATTTATATTTAATCTGCAAAACCTAAAATGTTGCTACCATATTTTTCTTTACTATTTAACATGCCATGTACTGCTATAAAAAAGCAAAGAAAAATAAGAAATATTTAATATGTTTACTTGCATGTTAATGAGACATTGAACTGTAAACATGCAAATATGTTGTTTCCCCCTAAATTCAGAAGCATGGATTGCAAAAGTGTGTACATTATATGTGCATTGTGTATATAGTCAAAGCTCAATGGCATGACAAAGTAGGATTTTTAGAAAGGAAGATTTAAAAGATATAAAAGTATAATTAGGGAGAATCAATAAATTATAAATGATTTACTGCCATTGTGTGCATAATACGTATTCATGTAATCCATAAAAAAGTAACTGTAATCTGATTATGAGCATTATATCATGTAATGCACTCTAATTATGAGTACTTATCTAATTATTTAATCCAGATTACATGTAATCAGTTACTACCCAGCTCTGGTCATGGAAAACCTCATCATAATTATTGACATATTAACTGGTCAAAATGGCTTCATCTCTATAATCACACATATCTGTTTGGAAAAAAAACAGTATTTGAAGGTTTTAAGTTTGATTATAAATTGATGTATTAAAGTTCACACATTACACTCTGTTTACAATACATGCTCGAAGTAAGAGCAAACTTTTATTAAGAACGAGAAGCATTCATAAGAGATATTTAGCTGTGAAAGTGTCAGAGTTGCCCAGTAATACAGTATACGCCCAACTCTTGTTTTTTCAATTTTATTCATGCATTAATTGTCACATTCCCCTTCAACTGCATCTGTCCTTCACACTACTGATATAATGCTTGGTGTGTGGTTGCTCCTGAGTCTGTTCCTCTAGGAGAAGAAGAAGAATTTTTATTTGTCACATACACAATTATACAGAATGTAACCAGCAGTGAAATGTGTTCTCTGCATTTAACCCATCCAAGTGCACACACACCTGGAGCAGTGGACACACACACACACACACACACACACACCTGGAGCAGTGGGCAGCCAACATTGACCGAAGACATAGGCCCCCAAAGTTGAAACTTTGACCGCTTATAACTCCCCTTTGGCTGGGACAAACTTCAAAAACCTCGGGTTTATAGTAGAGCTCCAGGTTCCCTATCCAACGCCACCATCCCATAGTCTATGGTCTCCTGGAGGCCGAAGATATAGGCCCCCAAAATTGAAACTTTGACCAAGTGTAACAGCCTAAAAGGGGACAAACTCCACAAAACTCGGGGTTATAGTAGAGCTCCAGGTCCCCTATCCAACGCCCGGGGAGCAGTTGGGGGTTCGGTGCCTTGCTCAAGGGTCTCACCTCAGTTGTGGACAATTCCTGCCGGAGCTGAGATTCGAACCCACAACCTCGGGTTACAAGTCCGATGCTCTATCCATTAGGCCACGACTCCCTCCTAAAAAAATCCATGTTCTCACCACTTCAGGCTGCAGTAAATTTTGCAGTCTGGGAATGTGTGACCCTAGATTCGAAGCCACTACCTGCAAGGTTCAGGGGCAGCGGTTTAACAGAGTGCACCACTCAGATTGTTCTGCTGAATCATTGTTTCTGTGTCCGGGTTACTGGAGTTACATTCAGTTCAACTGTGGCCAGTGCAACAAGGTCCTACAATAAATGTCAAATAGTGCCACCATGTGTCAAAAAAAAAAAAAATGAGTTAGAGTGATATAATATTGTAGCCTGTTCATTTAAATATTAACTGTTGTTTCAAAAGTAAATAAATTAAGAAACATTGTACATTGTATCTAGCCAAAAATTTACTTGAATTGAACATTATTACATTGAATTGTGTTGGGCTACCAAGCAGAGAGTGGACATTTTCTCATCTAACTTTGGAAGTTTTAAAGCAACCTGCTTAGTTACTATTTCTCAGTGTCCTGGCTAGGTACTGTAAGAAACACCAGATGTCAACTACATCTACATTACTTCACTTGTGGATGCTTTCATCACATACATTTAACAAACAGCCAGTATAGGATTAGGTTTTCCTTTCAACGTGTTATTTCTAGTATCATACCTGTGCTATCTATCAGAGCATAAAGAGAATATGCCTTTTGTCAGATAACCATATTCCCAAGCATTTGACATAGTTTGGGTCCCCGCTGCAGTGCAAACATGGCCATGTGCATTTTATAAGACATAATAAGTAACCTAACTGGTCGATGTACTTGGTAAAAATGTGCTTGGTTGATGTGCTTGGTTTGCTGGAGTTTATAGAGTACTCACATCAGCTCAAACTTTTGCCTCTATTTTCTGTTAAATGTACAAAGATAAAAAACTTTTTGATTATTGTGCTGACTGTGAGGATGAAAATTAGCTGAGAAAGGGATAAATTGGTGTGATAAAGTTTTACGTTTTAAAAATAGTATAACAAGCATGCTAACTATGCAAGGAATCAAACTCGGTGTACAGTCTCTCAACATACAATTTCAATAAAATCTACAATAAAAAACTGCATACAGTTATTCCAAAAAGGCATACTTTAAAATGTTTACATTTCATTGCATTAGTCACAAAACACCTTTGCCACAACAAATTCATTCTATTATGTTATTTAGCCTCTTCTGCTGATTTTGCTGCTGCCTGTCATCAACTGCAAATGTGAAGAGAACCAGCATGTTCTGGTCTTGCTGTGAATGATTCACCAGAGCACGTTATCTCAAAAAAAAAGAAAAGAAAAGGTTGCATTTATAATCTTCTTGATTTTAGAAAGTCTACATCAATGCAGACAGCTGCATCTTTCCTTAATATCACTCAGCTTTATTCATTTATGAGATTTGGATACTTTTCTCATTCTGATGCTAAGGGCATGCTTTGCCGCTGAAGAATGAAGATTGTGATCTTTTCAGGTCCAACCTTTGATTGGGTTTTGAAACTCCCCTTTTAGGATAAAAGCCTCTGCCGGGGGTGCAGACTTCCAATACAAGCTTCTTACCAATCCTACAGCATACAAGCTTGTAATCATTGCTGATTGTGAATGATAGAGTTGTTAGAATGGCTGCTTCTGTATTGCTCTTGTGTCTTTTTTGCCTGGGATCAGCAGAGACTGGGAAACTATTAGTCGTTCCTTCAGATGGCAGTCACTGGACAGGCATGAAGCCTTTGGTGGAGGAGCTCGGTCGTAGAGGAAACCAGGTGGTGGTCGTCATCCCAGAAGTAAGCTTGAGCATGGGTCCGTCACAGTATACCACCACCCTGACATATCCAGTGCCCTACACCAAAGCCCAGCTTCAGGAGAAAGTGAATGCAGGTGTTACTACTCTGATAAGTGCAGAAATATCCACAGATCTGGCCAGGTTTCAGAGTTTCATCAACACTATGGATCTGCTGAGTGTTCTTATAACCCGTAACGCAGAGGGTCTGCTCTCCAACAAGGACTTGATGAAGAAACTGCAAGAGTATAACTTTGATGTGATTCTCACAGATCCTTTTGAGACTGTCGGAGTTATTGCTGCTGAATATCTCTCAATTCCAGCCATTTATATACAAACAAGCCATCCCTGTGGTGTTGATACTCTTGCCAGTCAATGTCCAGCTCCAGCTTCTTATGTTCCACAGCCTTTAACTCACTTTACTGATCGCATGAATCTTTGGCAAAGAAGTGTGAACCTGGTAAGGACTCTGCTTCAGCCCATGGCTTGTGAACGCATGTTTGCTCGTGCAGATGAGATCGCCTCACATGTACTTCAGAGAAAAGCATCGATGGTGGAGATCATGAGCCGTGCAGCTCTCTGGTTAATGCATTTTGACTTTACCTTTGAATTGCCTCGTCCGTTGATGCCTAACATGATCATAGTCGGAGGAATGGACAACAAGAAAGCAGAACCTTTGCCACAGGTAAGTCTTCTGATAGCTGTTATTTTGCACTATACTGCTGATTTTGCTTGTGCTGTTGCCTATAATAATCCTCAAATGTGAAGAGAACTTGCCAATATCATAGGTTAAAATTAAAGACATGTCAAAAATACCCTTTTAAGAGCAAACAATAGAAACAATAGTTCTAAAACATGTTTGACTGTTTCTGGAATTGTATCACTTTAAAAAACTCTACCAAACCAGTTCTACAGTCTCTGGGTACGGGGGAAGTGCAGTCTGCCCCTTTTCAGCTCAATAAAATATGTATCACCTGAAACACGTTCCCTTTTCTCACTGTAGATGTCATTGTAACAAATATTTGTATTTTTCCAAATCTTTAATTAATGTCTTAGCTAAGTGTTTACAGTAATTCCATTAGCTGTGTACATACTCTAAAACCAGTGCAGTTGCCTTGCCTTTCGTATAGAGGGTAGTCTAAGTGCTGGAAACTGTGAACCATGGGTTTTGGATTGGTTGTTGTATAACTTGACCAGTAGTGTCATCATCATTATCACAATTTATCAAGATTGACTGTCCAAAATTGCTTTTATATCTATAAGCGCATATGTTGGTCATAGGCCTACATCTGAAGCCAGGTTGTGTTTGATTTGTATCTTCAAGCGCTTCAAATTTAACAAAGACTCTAGGTCTCTGGAAAGGGGTTGTTTAAAAGGTCATAGATTATTAATAAATATTAACTGTTTTATTTCAATTTCTGGTATAATATGATATAAAGTTGCAAATTTGAATTTAAGTGCAATTCATTTTTTTTTTACTTTCATTAATCTTTAGACACATCCAGCGCTTGCAATGAGTTTTGCATTTGACAAGAACAAAGATCATTTATAAAAAGTAGTTATCTTTATATGTGCAAAGGTTACATAGTAATATGCTTTTTCCTTTCCCCCACTTTCATCTATAATGCAAAAGCCATGCCCATTCATTCCTTTAATTTTTCTGCATGACACAACATCTTTTCTTTTTACTTTCACCCAGATTTGTTGCCTCACCGCCTTAGATAGATAAAGTCCCACCCACCTACAATGGTCTCCACCTCCACTGAACATAAACCAGACTCACTGTCAGACGTTGGAGTACTATAAGTTGTGCATTAACGGATTGATTTTGCCGACCTCTGCTCCAGCTTGCAAAGGCCAAAGTGAGAGATATACATACCAGGGATAAAATGACTGGTCTGTGGTTGCTCCTGAGTCTCTTCTTGGGTTCAGCTGAAGCTGGGAAACTGTTGGTTATTCCATCAGATGGCAGTCACTGGTTGGGGATGAAGCCTGTTGTGGAGGAGCTGGGGAGGAGAGGAAACCAGGTGGTGGTTGTCATCCCAGAGGCGAGTCTGAGTATGGGTCCTTCAGAGCATACCACTACTCTAACATATCCAGTGAACTACACCAAGGCTGAACTACATATGACATTGGAAGGCAATTTAACTGAAATTCTGAGTATCGACCTCTCTTCTGACCTGTCCAAGTTCCTGCTTTTCTTCTACCAAATGCACCTTATTCAAGGGTTCATAATAAGGAATGCAGAGGGTCTGTTCTTTAAAGAGGACTTGATGAAGAAACTTCAAGACTACAGCTTTGATGCAATTCTCACCGACCCATTTGAGCCTGTTGGGGTTATTGTTAGTGAATATCTTTCCATTCCAGCTATTTATATGCAAGTAAACCTTCCTTGTGGCGTCGACCTTCTGGCCAGCCAATGTCCAAGTCCACCCTCTTATGTTCCACAGCGTAATACCCACTTTACAGACAAGATGAATTTGTGGCAGAGGTGTGTCAACCTGGTAAGGACTCTGCTGCAGCCCATGGCTTGTAAATACATGCATACTGAAGCAGATGAGATCGCCTCACGTGTACTTCAGAAAAAAACATCAATTATGGAGATCATGAGCCGCGCAGCTCTCTGGTTTATGCGCTTTGACTTTGCCTTTGAATTTCCACGACCATTGATGCCTAACATGGTGATGATTGGAGGAATGGCAGCCAAGAAGCCAAAACCATTGTCACAAGTAAACTCTACCTCTCTTTTTCATTTGATGTTTCTCAGTCTTTATCTGTCATTGTCGTGGAATGTAAAAAATAGCCTGCAAAGGCACGAGCAAACCTCAAACCAGCACCAATAACCAGTGTTTTGTTTGAATTAATGGCATCTAATTGGCTGAGGTAGAAACCATTTGGGTCTTTTCTTGTTACAGGTCTGTAGGAGGAGAGAGGAAAATCATTAGAAATACCAGCCCGATCTCACAGAAATGTGTACATATTTTACGAGGTGTCTAGTTCGTACGAATTTGTACGACCTCACTCATACAAATTCATATGATTTTTGCTAAATCGTACGTATTTTACGAGATGCCAATTCGTATGATTTTGAATTAGACCGCCCATAAAACTACCCGTTACTGGGGTTTAGAGAAATCGTACTAAATCGCACGAGTGAGGTCATACGAATTAGCCACCTCATAAAATATGTATGAATTGCCGTGAGATAGCGTTAGAAATACACAAATGTTTCTCTTGAAATATCTCTACCTACAATAATATGAAAAAGTCTGGCTATTTCTGGAGACTGAGGCAAAGTACAGATTTGTTGACGGTTGACCTTGTAATCTCCTCCTTGTAATATGCTGTCGGTTAATTATTCCTAACTTCAATATATGTTATCATGATAGCTGATTAGAAGATCTAGCTGGAGTGAGACATATTAAATTACACACATTTTTTATAGCCTTACAGCCCAGTGTTGTGGAAGATATGTTAGTGCAATATAATCACAGTTCTTGCATTTGTTCTAATCCTATTTTATAGAAAGTGATTGTATTTTTTCATTCTTAAATTAGTTTCCTCTCTATATAAAAGGCAAGAAAAACCAAACAACTAAGCATCAGGTTTAATAGCCTATCCTGTAGGTTTGCTTTTATATTAGTAACGGTATATGAGACAAATAGATTGTTTACTTTGGTGATTTAAATGTTGACTACGTTTTAAAAGGTAACTACGTACATACAAAAACCACACATTCTCTGTGGCCTTACGTTTAATGGGAATACATTTAAGTTAATAATAAATAGCTATATGTAAAGGTATTCATATTTGTAACAGAGTAAGAAATGGTGAATAATAGCTTGGGATCCAAGATGTATCTGCATAAATATACGTGTACGTACAGATGGTAAATGAAAGGTCCTTCAACAGGGTATGTATAAGGGATGCTTCTTGTTTTGAGAGAGGTACAGCTTGGCTGTGAGTGCTCTAATCTAGGAAAGCCCTTGTATGAACACGTTTAGGCGTGTTTTATGTGAATTACGTACTTCTGGCATGCAGTCACTTGTTTAGAATACTCATTATTAACATTAGAAGGAGGTTAAGAACAAATTCATGTGGACACACATGTTGTAAGTTGGGCAGGAATTTCATGGGAAGTCCTTTTGCGAGTATAATTATTAGTGAATGGTGGTGGTTGAGGAGACCCCCCCCCCCCCCCCCTCCATGTAAAGCACCTTGAGTACCCAGAAAAGCACTATATATGTCATGAGTTAAGGAGACTCATTGATTGTTTTAATGCCATATTCTGCTGAGCATATCCTACTAGCTGCACCCCTTTGAAACCAGTTCTGAATCCTAATTCTTAGATGTCCTTTAACCTACTCAATATAACTGTGTTTACTTAGTTAATTTTCTTCCGCTGCTACTGTACTTTATACCACTCATAGAATGGCTGGTGTGTGGTTGTTCCTAAGTCTGTATGTCCTTGATTTAGCTCAAGCAGGGAAACTGTTAGTATTTCCATCAGATGGCAGTCACTGGTTGGGGATGAAGCCTGTTGTGGAGGAGCTGGGGAGGAGAGGAAACCAGGTGGTGGTTGTCATCCCAGAGGCGAGTCTAAATATGGGTTCTTAAGAGGCTTTACATGTGCTGTAGCTAAGTGTGGATATATACACTTATTAATTCTCAATCTCTGTCATCATCTTGAAATAATCATCATGAATGTCATCATCTTCAGTAACTTAATGATCTATAAATATGGGTGATGCCAACTGGGGGCAGACCAACAGCACGGTCGCAATACAACTTTTTTACTTTTATTGCTGCTTGAAGGTTTTTAATTCACTGCTTTAGTACAAAAGCACCGAGGCCTTTCACTGTTTTTATTATATCACTCCACTTGTCTGTGTCAGTGGTGGGATTTCTCACTGATTCTTTCTGCAGGTTACATAGATAGGTGGTGAAAAGTGACCGAATAATTAAATAAATTAATTCAGTACATCTTTTCACTCTGCAACTCCACAGCTGCATGTTGCTCGGAGATGCACAACTGCTACTGGTAATATTGTGATTACATTTTTACATTGCACAATATTAACTGCATTACTTCATTTACTTTAATCAAAACTCGCAACCATGCTGTTGGTCTGAATATCAGCATGGGTGTTATTAGCTCTGGCCTCTTTACCACAGTCAAATGTTGATGTTCAGAACAACAACAACACTCTTGCCCGAGTTCTAAAGTATATAAAAATAACCACATTATTTAATTCAATTCAGTTCAAGTTTATTTTTAGAGCCCTTTTCACGATAGAAATCGTTGCAAAACAGCTTTACAGAAAAATTAAAGATTCTACAATATATTAGTAGCTTATCAGTGGTGGCTGTGTCAAGTTGATATGGCAGAAATGTACAGTAAAAATCAGTTAATGATATAATCAAACAGACGATGAACACTATTAACAGCAAGGATGTTAATCATTTATATAGACAAGGACAACAACCCATATGGGGTATTTTAGTAAAACTAATTAGAATAGCTAATATGAGTAAGCTACTGTACTAAGAATAAGAATAGCTAATATAATAAGAAAGGTCTTAGAGTATTTGAATTAAGTATTAGATAAATAGGATGGCATTGGATTTAAATGCAGTGTATGCATCACATTTTGTGTTAGATAGGGTGTCGATACATTCTGTACTGATAGCAGGGATCTCGGAGTATTCATAACGACCTTTAAAATAATGATTTAGTAGCAAACAGGTCGTCATGTGTAAAAACATGTACTCTGTAATCTTTCAGCACTTTGCTTCACTCTGAGTGTGCTTTTGGCCGCTAAGCCCCTCATGCCACAGACCTCCCCTTTGAGAAAGTTCTTGTATTTGCATGACTGCCTTCTGTTCCTATGTGTATAAGGATGAACTGGGAATAATCACTGAATTTGCACGAGATGTGAGGCAATCCCACAACTGCCAATCCATAGTGATTTGTAGAATTGTTTGGCGTAGCATGCCACTATTTATGTCAAAATGTAAAACTAAAAGCAATAACTTTAGCCTCTAACAAACTCTGTACTTGTGAAAACAAAATAAATTGATTTATTTTCTTGTTATGGGTTTAAAAACCTTTGAGAGGGAAACAACCATTGGAGATGACAGGTAATACTTGGTTAAGTTTTCTAACATTTCATCATTTAATTATTTTTTATATTTGGATCAGTTGGTCATTGTCATTGGCCATTGCTGTGGTCTTATGTGAGACACAATTTGCCCCCACCCTCATGCCAGTAAACACGTCATTAGAGATCAATTATTTATAGTAAATACTGCAATATTCTGTCAAAAATAAAAATGGTCAAGTTTGATTTCATGGTTAATTCAAATAGTTTGGATCAATCTACATGCAGCAAAAAAAAAAAAAAAAAATATATATATATATATACAGACAATTATATCATAAAGACGACCCCTGCAGACCCTTATGAATGTGAATAAAGTTTAACAAATCTCTTGACATATCAAATAAGCTGACCTTTTTACGACAAGGCAAAGTTAGTTTGGTTTATGTAATGCAACTCCCCAAAAGCACGATGAACCTCTTGCAGACATTTGGTCCCATTTACCTTTATATGAACAAAGCTATCTCTAGATAAGTCCTATGAAAGTTGTTATATGGTAGTACGTTCCTGAAACCATTAACCCAGAGCTGCATTTAACCTACTTGTCGGACTTTAAACTGCAGTGCAGTGACAGAGCATAAAAGAGTTCATTCATTGTGCTGCAAACACATGATGCCAGTGACCTATCAAAACTCACTACCCTTTTGTCTAGTTTTGAAGTCCCACCTCTTTTGAAATCATTCCCAGCCCTCTTAAATATGTTGTATTTCTGCTGACTGCTGTATTAATGTTAAGAGGATGGTGAGAGCAGTGACTGTTCCCGCTCTGGGGCTTCTAGCTTTGCTATGCTTGTTCTCCTCGGAGCCCGTAAACGCTGGGAAGGTGCTTGTTATGCCAGTGGATGGCAGCCACTGGTTGAGCATGAAGATCCTGGTGGAAGAGCTTTCTCTGAGGGGTCATGAGATGGTGGTCCTGGTCCCTGAAACCAGTGTTCTGATTGGGAAGTCTGGTAATTACACCACTAAATCTTTTCGTGTGCCCTACACCCTTGCTGAACTAAATGCTAACTTGGACCACATAAGGAAGAATGCATTTGACAAGCCTCCGAAATTGATCGACATCTTTTCAAATCTGGGGACCCTGATACAATTCACAGACATGCAGGTGAAAGGCTGTGAAGGGCTGCTGTATGACGAGTCCTTGATGAAGAGTCTTAGAGAAACAGGGTTTGATGTTATGCTCACTGATCCTTTCCTGCCCTGTGGCACCATCATTGCCGAATTCTTCTCAATTCCCGCCGTTTACTTCTTGCGTGGACTTCCCTGTCGACTTGATGAAGAAGCCACCCAGTGTCCCTCGCCACCGTCTTTTATCCCGCGCTTCTTAACTGGTTTCTCAGATAAGATGACTTTCACTCAGAGAGTAAGAAATGTGCTTATGTCAGTTTTCGAAATGTACCTATGCGACAAACTATTTGCCAGCTTTGGGGAACTGGCCAGTAGATATCTGCAGAAGGACACTACATACAAAGAGATGTTAAGTCACGGTGCAATCTGGCTTCTAAGATATGACTTTATCTTCGAGTATCCCAAACCCCAAATGCCAAACATGGTTCAAATAGGAGGCATCAACTGTGCTAATAAGGGTCCACTGACACAGGTAAGATGTTAATGAACATAGAAATTCTTAAATGTTCTATGTTGTCTGGTGCACACAATTCAAATCTTTGTTCAATGTTCACTTTATTTATAAAGCACATATTAATACAACAACTGTTGACCACAGTGCTGTACATGAAACAATGCAGAATAACAATAAAATCCCTTTCAAACTCTACAACAGCACACAAACTCAAATAAAACCTCAGATTTATTGAGGCAACTGTTAAAGCCCAATGTCACCACCAACACCGCACTCATGTATGCTCAAACACCACAGTAAAAAAAATACACTTTTAAATGTTGTTTAAACTCTCCAAGAGTGGAGCACTGCCGGATATAAAGTGGTAGACCATTCCACAGCTTAGGAGCGGTCTCCTCTCATCTTCCGGTACGTCCGCGGGACCTCTAAGAGACTCAATGACTCGTAAAGTTAAGTTCTCTTTGATTTCTTAGTCTGGATCAGATCATTTATATATGGTGGAGCTGTACCATGTAAGGCTTTAAAAACAAATAATACTATCTTAAACTTTTTCCTATAAGAAACCGGCAGCAAGTGTAGCTCTCTTAAAACCGGAGTGATATGCTCATTTTTCCTAGTTTTTCCTGTAAAAACTCTTGCAGCCGCATTTTGGATCGGCTGTAGTCTGTCCAAACTTTTGTCTTGAACACCATAGTACAGTGAGTTACGATAATCTTATCTTGAGAAAATAAAAGCATGGATAACCTTTTCCAAGTCCTTTCGAGATAAAAAAGGCTTAATTTTAGAAATTAGTCTCAATTGAAAAAAAACACATTTTGACTACTGCATTTATTTGTTTGTCAAGTTTCAGTGCACTATCACATATTATACCTAAATGTTTTACTTTATGTGTCTGAAAAGGGGATAGTGTACCCAACTCAATTTTAGTTGTGTCAACAGACTCAGAAGGTTTTTGATTAATTTAAACATAGCAGATAAGCTATGGAGCTAATGGAGACAGTAGACTTCAGAGGTAGATACAACTGGGTGTCATCTGCATAACAGTGAAAAGACACACCATATTTACTGAAAATCTGACCTAACGGCAGCATATACAAACAAAAAAATGGTGCTAAAACAGACCCTTGTGGAATACCAAAAGATAAAGGCGCTGAGGTCAACATACTATCTCCCATCTGAACAGAGAAACTTCTGTTTTGAAGATAAGACGTAATCCAACTCAAGGCATTACCTCGAATACTTACACAAGTTTCTAAGTGTGAGATCAAAATTTGAGTCAGTTGCCATAAAAATGTCACAAACTCTCAATAATACAGATTATGTACTGTTTTTTTCTTAAACCCTGACTGAAAGACTTCACCTATAGCATTATCAGTAAGGAAGGACTGAAGTTGATTAAAAACTGTTTTCTCCAGGATGTTTGCTAAAACAGGAAGCTTTGAAATTGTTCTGTAGTTGCACAACACACTCTTATATAGGTTTGGTTTCATCAACACGGGCTGCACTGTGGCATGTTTACAATAAATTGGAACAATTCCAGAAAGTAAACTCTTAATAATTATTGATAAAACAACTGTACCAATCACCTCAAAACCTTGCTTTAAGAGCTTTGTTGAAACAATATCTTGTGGAGAGAATATCTACTTAAGCTTAAGTACAATGTCTAAAGCATGGATAAAGAAATCGGCTCAAAATCAGACAACACAGCATGAGTTACAGATATATCCATAGGCATATATGAACACTGTTGTATATTATTTTGAATGTCTGATATACGCCCACCAAAAAAATCTAAAATACTTTCACGTAAACCCATAGGCATATCTCCGGGCACCTCCAATCTAGGATTCAAGAAAGAATCAATTGTTGAGAAAAGAACTTTCGGATTTTTGAAGATTATTCCCAATAACACTTAAAGTATCTATACCTAGTCATTTTCACAGCCTGCTGAAAGTCTTCTCAAAGATTGAATATGTTCATTGTACCATGGGGCAGACGTGTGATTTCTACAGACCTGCCTCAAGGGCGCAACACTATCTAATGTTTCAGCACATACTGAATTAAAAATATTAACAGTTTCCTCCACACAAAGATGCGGAGATAAAAGGTCCACTTTCATACCCTGCAACGTCTCCATAAAAGACGCATTGAACTCCACATGTGTACTAGGCATTAGTGGCCGAAGCCATATTTTAGCTGGGCAAAATTTACTCTGCTGGCATGGAAGAGATACAGTACATAAAATCGGATTTTGATCAGATACTATAAATACTCAATGATAATGTCACTGAGTGACAGAACCAAGTCCAGAGTGTGCCCATGAGTGTGCGTAGGACCTGTCACCATTTGCTGAAACCCAAAATAATCAATAAGACTTATACAATATTTTGCTAAGGGGTTAGTCAGACAGCAAACATGGACATTGAAATCTCCCATCACTATGTTATCATATTTTAGAACAATGTCCGCAAAGAAGGCAATCACTTCTGAGATGCAGTCCTCATTAGCTCGTGGTGGCCGGTAAATGACAGCACACAGAACAGGTGTTGTTGCTTGAATTTCAAAAGCTTGAAAATGTATCAAACTTAAACAGAGTACAAATAAAATTGTCCTTAAAAATAGATGCCAGTCTTCCTCCCCTTCCTATTTGTAGAGGAGAATTAAAAACTGTAAAATGATTAGGTACAGCTTCTCCCAGCACATAAGTATTACTAGTGTTTAACCAAGTTAATAAAAACAAAGTCTAAGTCCCGACTTCTCACAAACTCATTTAAAATAAAGGACTTGTTTTTCAAAAACTGCACATTTATCAAAGCCAACCTGACCGCCGATCCATCATCGTCCATGACATCCGAAGGCCTTTCTCGTTCAAATGGTATAGGACAAAGATTCTGCATATTAATTCCATTCCAATAGAGATGCAGCTTGCGCCGAACGTGCGCATAACCGCAAGCTGCGGCAAGTAAGCTGAGACCAAGTAAGACTTTAGTTTCACCAGCCTTCCTCCTCGCTTTCCACGGCGATGGTGTCTTTTCGGCAAAGGGGACAGGGATCGCGTTGCAGCCATGTTGGGATACTTATCGGCGGATTTCTCACACCAAACTGAAATTCTACTCGATTTTCATAGAACTACGTATCATATATACTTCGTATATTTAAAAGTGTAGCACGATTATACACAAGAGCAGTGTTGGAGTTCCGTATAAACAAAGTCACAAATAGGACAAAATCTTTCACAGTGTCACATCCATACTGATAAGCCTTTACGGTTAATGCTAATAATAATAATAATACAATTATAATAATAAGCCATTGGATTCCTACATCAGCACTATTGCATTTTCATGAAGTCAGATCAAAAAGATGGTTTATATTCTGTGCAAATTCAGAACACCTGCTGTATACGTAATCCTCTGGTTAGAGTTGTAGGTTTAAGTCATCAAACCCTGATCCTTTTGTTGCCATGAATTTATGTGCATTAATACTAGAACATGAACTTTAAAGTACATTTTTGTACTGTTTAATGGCCCTGGCGTGTTACATCACACAATGTTCATCAAACAGCGCCAAGACAACCAATATCTAGAATTTTGAAAAATCGCTGGAACAAGCGTAAGAACAAAATCACAAGTGCACATGTGTGTGAATATATCAATGAAGTTCTCCTATGTGCATAAACATGGACAATCCACAAACATGTATTAGTGATTTATATGTATATGTATATTGCTTCAGTGCCATATTTGGACTAAGCACCTCTTACTTTCTTTAAATATCACCACCCCTTTGAACCTTGTCCTGACTCATTTTAAGATGGTATTTTAACCAGTGTGGTTACACTTCATGAGTGTTTTTCTTCCTTGATCTCCTTCAACTGCAACTGTCCTTCACACCACTGATATAATGGCTAGCTTGTGGTTGCTTCTGGGTCTCTTTCTTTGTAGTTCAGCAGAGACTGGGAAACTGTTGGTTATTCCATCAGATGGCAGTCACTGGTTGGGGATGAAGCCTGTTGTGGAGGAGCTGGGGAGGAGAGGAAACCAGGTGGTGGTTGTCATCCCAGAGGCGAGTCTGAGCATGGGTCCTTCAGAGCATACCACCACTCTAACATATCCAGTGAACTACACCAAGGCTGAATTAGAAGTGAACATAGCAGATGAATTCAACACTATTCTGAGCATTGATATCTCCACAGACCTCGCCAAGTTTCAGGCTTTCATCATCTCACTAGATGTTCTGCAGATGTTTATATTGAGGAATGCCCTGGGTCTGCTTTTCAAAAAGGACTTGATGAAGAAGCTGCAAGAGTACAACTTTGATGCAATCCTCATAGATACATTTGAGCCTGTTGGAGCTATAGCTGGTGAATATCTGTCCATTCCAGCTGTTTATATGCAAATAAACCTTCCTTATGGTGTTGATACTCTTGCCAGTCAATGTCCAGCTCCAGCTTCTTATGTTCCAGAAGTTTTTACTCACTTTACTGATCGCATGAATCTTTGGCAAAGAAGTGTGAACCTGGTAAGGACTCTGCTTCAGCCCATGGCTTGTGAACGCATGTTTGCTCGTGCAGATGAGATCGCCTCACATGTACTTCAGAGAAAAGCATCGATGGTGGAGATCATGAGCCGTGCAGCTCTCTGGTTTTTGCATTTTGACTTTACCTTTGAATTCCTACGTCCATTGATGCCTAACATGGTCATGATTGGAGCAACAGTTAGCCTAAAACTAAAACTTCTCTCACAAATGAGTCTTTATTCAGTTCTTAATAGGATTATACTAGTAACTGCTCCTGTGGCTCAGTGGTAGAGCATTGCGTTAGCAGCGCAAAAGGTCGTGGGTTCAATTCCCAGGGAACACACATAAAAAAAATGTATAGCCCGAATGCAATGTAAGTCGCTTTGGATAAAAGCGTCTGATAAATGTAAATGTAAACTGCTGTATGGGTGGATGTAATTTGATAAAAAAAAAACTTGTTTGGTTTAATCTCTGTTATCCTAAAATAGAAAATAACCAGTGACATGTAAAGTTTCAGTATGACTGGATAAGCAAGGTTATCAAAATAATACAAATCTGTAGATGGAAGATGCTGGACCCTATATACTCTTACTTATTCTGCTTTCATATCTTCATATAGCAGAAATAATAAAAGTAGTATTGTGTTAAGATTTTGTTAGCAATTTAGACCAAAAGCACAGAGACCTTTCACTTTTTTCACTTTTTAATTTCTGTTTGTCTGTGTTTGTCAGTCTGTGCATTAATGATGGGGTTTTTCCATTAATCTTTCTGCAGATTGCATATATGCACCAGTAGGTGACGCTCAAGTATATATAACAAAGCCACATTCATCTTTCTTGTAGACAGTGAGAGCAAACGTATTTGGTGTGGTCCAATTTTAGTGTCAAACTGATTACAACATTGATAGCTGAATTCATAAGGGCTTACAGTGTTCAAAGTTATCTCTTGACATTACTAGTAATTTGTGTATTTGACTGTTGTTAGTATTGTTGACGACAATTATAAATATGATGGCAGTAAACTTGAATTCAGTGTGCATACACTTTTTTTAATCACTAGAGAGAGATATACTAGATTTTATGTTAAGTATAGTATGCATGCATTCTGAATCTGTACTTTATTATAGCAAGTATCTCTGGGTATTCACGACAACACTCAAAAATACTGATTTGTTGGAGCCGCTGGTAAACGTCTGACTGTTTCCACCTGCATCATGAAAGTGTGAAGACTATAGGTTATTTTATCTGTATGTTGGATTGTGTTAGACTCTCAAACACATTTCATTGCCTTAGACTTGTCAACATATTGTTTTTCCTCTATTGTATTATCAGCTCATTGCAACATTATCTTTACAACAGCATTGAATCAAAGCGAGAGTGATTCAGTAGCAAACAGGTCCTCGTGTAAAAACATGTGCTCTGTAATCTTTCTCTCAGCACTTTCTTTCATTCAAAGTAGAGATCTTTTGACCGCCACAGCCCTTGTATGTAAGAGCTCGTGTTTTTGTGTGACTGCCTTGTGTTCCCATGTGAATAGGGAGGAGCTGGGAATAATATGAGTATGCACAATATGTAAGGTGATCTACTACTGCCAATCCATAATGACTTGAGTCGGAGTGTCCCCTCCCACAGCTCCCGAGGTGGTGGCGGCGGCGCCCGCTCACACGGCTCCCAAGGCAGCGGTGCCCGCTCACACGGCTCCTGATGAGGCGGTGTCTGCTCACGATCCTCCTGCTCTGCTTGCACCACCCTGGCACCCTTACCTACCTCTTCCTCCAGGCCCTTTTCCATTACACAGGCCTGGCCCGCCATCCCTCCCCCTGGTCTACCTCTGTTCCACCTCCTGCCTGAACTCTTTTTTGTTCTTTCTCTCCTTTCATGTGTAACGTCTGGAAGCCGTTCCTTTAAGGGGGGGTCCTGTCACGAGTCCGGGCCCGCGATGATCCCTCTCACCACCAGAGGTCACCACTTCCTGTTTTCCTGGACTCAATTTCCCTAACGCCACACACCTGCCACTCATCACACTCCCAGCTGTCCCCCATAATCCCGGACTACTTGTACCACTCACTTCCGCCACTCTGTCTGGTTTCATTGTGTATGTGTATGTGTTTTCTGCTGCTCGTGTTACTGTGGTTTTAACACTGGGGATACATGCACTGTGTGCCGTTTTCTGTATCCCAGTCTCCTACCGGTTTAGTTTTTTGCCTTGTTGGCCTTTTTGTTAAAGTAGTCTTTCCCTGCATTTGGACCCAGACCTCTGTTTACACAGTGTTTTCTCTCACCGTCCCGTGACACTTTTTAGCAACATGTAGAAAAAAAACAGGAAATTATATCAGATGACACCTGCAGACTCATGTCTGTGTGTCAAGGTAAAAAAATTAAGATAATTGGTATAGTTCAAGTTAATGCAGCTCCCCAAAATCATGATATTTATTGAAAACCTTTATTCTTTTAGAAAATTTTGTAAACTAAATTGTTTATGACACCTGATGCATTAACTACTTACATATTAAACCTTACTGTAAAGTTTTAGTGATATATAATCAAGTTTGGCACTCTTTTGAACAAATCTATCTCTAGATAACTCCTGTGACAGTTGTTACATGTTTATATGCTCTTCAAATAATTAACCCAGAGCTACATTTAACCCACTTGTTAGACTTTAAACCGCATTGCAATGTTATCATGACAGAACGTAAAAGAGTTCATTCGTTGTGCTGTACACATGCACACTCTTTTGTCTAGTTTTGAAGTCCCACCTCTTTTGAAATCATTCCCAGCCCTCTTAAATGTATTGTATTTCTGCTGACTGCTGTATTAATGTTAAGAGGATGGTGAGAGCAGTGACTGTTCCCGCTCTGGGGCTTCTAGCTTTGCTATGCTTGTTCTCCTCGGAGCCCGTAAACGCTGGGAAGGTGCTTGTTATGCCAGTGGATGGCAGCCACTGGTTGAGCATGAAGATCCTGGTGGAAGAGCTTTCTCTGAGGGGTCATGAGATGGTGGTCCTGGTCCCTGAAACCCGTGTTCTGATTGGGAAGTCTGGTAATTACACCACTAAATCTTTTCGTGTGCCCTACACCCTTGCTGATCTGAAGGCCAACTTGGACAACATAGAGAAGAATGCATTTGAGAAGCCTCCAAAACTGACTGATATTGTAAAAAATTTGGGGAACCTGATTCAGTTCTTGAATATGCACGTGACAGCATGTGAATGGCTGCTGTATGACGAGTCCTTGATGAAGAGTCTTAGAGAAACAGGGTTTGATGTTATGCTCACTGATCCTTTCCTGCCCTGTGGCACCATCATTGCCGAATCCTTCTCGATTCCCTCCGTTTACTTCCTGCGTATGATTCCCTGTCTGCTTGATGTGGAAGCCACCCAGTGTCCCTCACCTCCGTCTTTTGTCCCGCGCTTCTTCACTGGTTACACAGATAAGATGACTTTCCCTCAAAGAATAGCAAACACGCTTATGGCAGTTTTTGATCCTTTCCTATGCCGCAAACTCTTTGCTAGCACTGATGAACTGGCCAGTAGATATCTGCAGAAGGACACTACATACAAAGAGATGTTAAGTCACGGTGCAATCTGGCTTCTAAGATACGACTTTACCTTCGAGTATCCCAAACCCACAAATGCCAAACATGGTTCAAATAGGAGGCATCAACTGTGCTAAGAAGGGTCCACTGACACAGGTAAGATGTTAATGAACATAGTTATTCTCAGACTGGTTGACTGAACTTTCCAGCATTTATTTATCAGTGTAAAACATTGAGCAGTTAAAGCAGTTAGTATGCTATTTAGACACTAAATAATATATTATTCAATACATTTTCTAAGAACTAGAGTGAACTATAATCCAATATGAAATCCATACACAAAGCCTGGCTGGTTAGATCTGTTGGTCCAGGTTAACATGACCTAATCCATGCTGATGCCATTAATTGCGGAGCAGTAATATTAGAACATGTGAAGTACTATGCACTTTGAAAGAAACTGTATGCACCACATGATGTTCATTAAACAGTTATAGTTACACAGAGCTTGTCTGTAATGACATTGTTGAAGAGTGCCAACCTACACAATCATGAACTGTTTAAATATCTATTTGCAATCCACTACGGTCATAAGCTGTACTTCTGAAGATGTGTATAATTCCATGATACATTATAACTCTCAGAGAGTCACTTTAGATGAAGATGTAGTTTATATGTGGTGCATGAATTTAATTACAGGCTATGTTTGTTTTATGATTTCTACTTTGAGCCCTGTAATCTTTAAGAGGAATTGAGGTGCACCTTTGTGTTTATGGTATGAAACACTAAAAGGTGTCCTGGAGTGCTTTGAAACACGCAGCGTTATTCTATGTGGTGACGTAATTTAAACTGAAACAGGAAGACAGGGCGGGACTTTCGAGCAGCCCCGCCCCCTTTTTAAAATAGCCAATAGTGTTTTGTTTATGTCTGCTAGGGCCAGAGCCATACTTGAGCTCGATAAAGCCGCATTTGACAGCCATAGTATAATAGATTCAATATGAGACTCTTAGTAAAACAAAATAGTTTTCATAATCATGCTGAGGCAGTGTAGTTTTAAAAGTGTTTAATATATGCTAACTCAAGCATATGATCCACTCCGTGCGATCGCGTCTCTGGACCGGAGCCAAAGTCCGGATCAGAGCTAAACCACTTTAACTAGTTTTAGGTCAAAAACAAACAAACAAAACAATATTGCTAATTGTTGCAGTATGCTGCTTTTTAAACTTTGAACATGCAAGTTCAAGTGGATATCGGTGTATCTGTGTGAACAAAAAAAGGAAGGAAGGAAGGAAATGGGGAGCTGACAGTGAAAGCTTGTCCTTAGAACATGAAACCGGTGTTCAGTGCTGTCATCTGTCTTCTGTGCAGGAGCTGGAGGAGTTTGTGAATGATTCTGGAGAGCATGGGTTTGTGGTCTTCACTCTGGGCTCCATGGTGTCACAGTTACCCGAGGCCAAAGCCAGAGAGATCTTTGAGGCTTTCAGACAGATACCTCAGAGGGTGAGTGAGGATAGACTTGATTACATGGCTGCACATTATCAACCTTCATGATCATCTTTGATTGGTAGGTGCTATGGAGGTACACTGGACCAGTCCCTGAAAATGCTCCAAAGAATGTCAAACTGATGAAGTGGCTGCCACAAAACGATCTCTTGGGTATGTTTAGATTCTACTTTGACCCTCTAACCCTTCTGTAAAGCATTTTATTCATAATTTTCTTTTTTGGCATTGCTGACAAAAGTCGTGCTATATAATAATTGACTTCATCATGTCTGCTAACACACTGTGAATGTGTTTTCCTTTACACTGTAGGCCATCCTAAGGTTAAGGCTTTTATTACACATGGTGGCTCTCATGGAATCTATGAAGGACTCTGTAATGGGGTGCCAATGGTGATGCTTCCTCTGTTTGGAGACCAAGGGGATAACGTTCAGCGCTTAGTGTCTCGAGGAGTAGCAGAAAGCCTGAGTATCTATGATCTGACTGCAGAAAAACTGCTGGTTGCTTTGAGGAAGGTCATCAACGACAAAAGGTTCAGCCTATGCATGGAATCAGTTTATGCACTGATGCAATTGTTTATATTAATGCCACATTTAATATTAAACTCAGAGTGGAAAATCTGAGTGAAAAACTGCAGTTTCATGCTACATATTTCAGTTTTTCTAATTACATTTTAATTTAATTTATAAGTATTTGCGAAATTCACTAGCAATTTCTGAAATAAATTTCTTTCAAAATAATACACCAATAGCTTTCAGCGTGTATATTTTTAGTTATAACACACTTGATGTTTGACTCAACAGCTACAAGGAGAAGATAACAGAGCTTTCAGCCATTCACAGAGACCGTCCCATTGAGCCTCTGGACCTGGCTGTGTTCTGGACTGAGTTTGTTATGAGACACAAAGGAGCAGCGCATCTCAGACCTGCAGCCCACGAGCTCAACTGGATTCAGTATCATTCTCTGGACGTCATTGGCTTTCTCCTTCTCATTCTAGTGACTGTTCTTTTTGTGACTGTCAAAAGCTGCATGTTCTGTTTCAGGAAGTGCTTCAAGAAAACTCAGAAAAAGAAGAGGGAGTAGATATAATAAGTCATTATTTTGTCTGTTTTTGTGGGTTGATTGATCAGAGACTTGTTTAATCTGTGTTTTGTATAACATGAATACCTCCTTGACCTTGATTATTGACTTGAATAAAGGTAGTCAGGTAAACATTAATTTATTTTGTTATTTTTAATTACTGTTATTTCAAATCAGAATAAACAAATTCATGCTTAGATTTGTAAAATAAAAAAAGTTAAATAATTCTTAAAGACACTTTTGATCATGCATCTTTTTGCTTTGTTATCCCTAAAGCTCAGTTAATGTTAATGTAACAGATCATGAGTTTAGATAACATGACATAATGGTGCTTTGCTAAAATAGTCTGAAGTTTACTTCGCATGCTTCAGATAATTGCTAACTATTGATATTGATAATGATGATATTGCTGCAAATCCTTATTCAGGGAAGCAAATTACCAGGGTTATTGCAACACTACTACGTTTTATAGATTTTAACACTGAGTTTGTGTAATATCAAACAAAAAACAATTATGTTAATAAAATAAACTTTAAAAAAAGTTGAAAATTCAGATACATTTTTGACATGACAGGAATAAATAAAAAATGCAGTTTTACTTTATTTTTATCAAATAAATGCAGCCTTAGTATGCACAAGATAATTCTTTAAAAACATTACACAATGTTTTGAACGTCATTGAACACTGCAGTGAATCTCCCTGAAATGGTGGCATTTTTAGAATGCATGAGTGATCATTTAAGGGAAGTATTTACATAAACATTCACAGTGGGTGGGTAGTATATAAGTCTAGGGCTGATATGCACATTTCAAACATGTACACAGGTGTGCGGTTCTGGAACATGCACTGCATCTTAAGTTTGATGATGAAAGAGCATGAACACCAGTGGTGGACAAAGTACACAGATCAAGTATTTGAGTAAAAGTACAGATACGTATAATAAAATATTACTCCAGTAAAAGTAAAAGTACTGCTTTTTCAATTTTACTCGAGTGAAAGTACAAAAGTACTCAATTTTTTATGTACTTAAGTAAAAAAGTACTGATAGACAGATTTATTTTGCAATTTTATATAGACTACTTTATTTAATTTTATATTAGCACATATTTGTATAATCCTACTGCCCAAAATACCTGGGTTTTTCCCAAAATAACCACTATATAGAGTCAAGATATATATTTTGTTGATATGGACTACACAAAAAAAAAAGTTGTTGAACGAACTTAAAAAAATTAGAGTAAACTTTTCCACGAAATTTAATTAAATTTTTCCACCAAAATCTAATTTGTTTGAAATGAGTTGTTGTAATCTTGTTGTATAAACTTAAATTCCTTCAGTGAAGACTACAAAAAAAAATTTGGTCATTCCTACTAGATAAAGTTTTGCCATGCCTAATAGAAAAGATTTAGTCAGGTTAACTACTCTGAATTTTGTCATGCCTACTATATCTAACAATGCAATGTCAACTACATACAATTTTGTCCTGCCTACTAGATACAATTTAAATCATTATACTTTTAGCTAACTTGACACTACAGTTACTTCCAAATGAGAGTAAAATACTTGTGATCTATTCAATTAAATCCTTTTTAATGTATACTTATAGTCTACTGTGAAGAAAATGTCAATATGTTAAAGTCAATACGTTTTGTAACAATCTGTATTTAAAACATGAGCACTCAAGAACATTTAACCTTGCATGTCTTCTTGCTTACAACTGCAAATATGGCAATTAAACATGCTCACCAAGTTCAAAAATGACAATGCAAATAAAACATGAGCATACAAGAGAATATAACAGCATACTCTTTTTTTTAAACATGAGATTAAATGAATGAGCCAATTAAATGAGTGATTGAGAGACTTAATCACCTCTGCTCAAAGTGCAAAAATGGCAATATAACGAACACGAGCATACAAGAAAATAAAACACAGCATTTCTTTTTCTTTCAGAACTGTAAATGTGAGAATGCCAATTACATTAGTGATCAAGAATAATCACCATAAACTTATAATCACCTCTGCTCACAGTGCAAAAATGGCAATACAACACGAAAAAGAACACGACCTTACAAGAGAATATAACGCAGCATTTCCTTTTGTTCTTAACTGTTAATATGAAAATGGCAATTAAATGAGCAATTGAGAAACTTAAAACCACATCTGTTCAGTTATGTTCAATTAAACAAGAAATCCAAAATTGAGAAAAGTAAAATGTCCTCTGCTCAGAAAAGTACAAACATGATAATTCGCATACAACTTAAACAAAGGGGTCCTCAAACACAGCACTACTCACACCTTCTAAGTGAAGAGTTTTGTTTTCAGTGCCTGTGCTTTGGCAGACAGTTTATGCGAGTCCAGCTCCAGAATTATTTTTTGAAGCACCTCAAAAGTGTAACGGAGCTCCTGTGGATAGGTCAGATTTAAAGAGTATATAAGTCCAAGTAGCATGGCTGTAGCCAATGCT
Organism: Schizopygopsis pylzovi; assembly: GCA_027422435.1. Lineage (NCBI taxonomy): Eukaryota > Metazoa > Chordata > Actinopteri > Cypriniformes > Cyprinidae > Schizopygopsis > Schizopygopsis pylzovi. The sequence goes on from CM049827.1 coordinate 34,945,653, forward strand.
ACATTACCTAAACCAGAGAGCACCTCCACACCTTCCAGCACAATGCCGATATCTTCAGGGTCTTCTGTTGCATCAGCAAATTCATGCTTTACAACATAGACCCCCAAAACGGTCTTCTTGATGTCCGCCTCGGTGCTCGCAGGGTCAACATCCTTTGGGGAAAAAAATTGTAAATGTATGGCATATAAAAAAATGAACACTTGCAGAAATTATGCTGTTACTATACAGAATGTGACTCATATTATAAATGGTCAGTCTGTCAGGTAAAATCAAGAAGTTTTAATTTTTATGCTCCATGTTTCTTTTTTTGATAAACTGCAATACAGCCATTAAAAAATGTGTACTCAGCTTGTTTTAGATTTGTGGACCTCAATGGAATAGTTCTAAATAAATACATTTATAAATAAATAAATATATATCGGTACAGTAATGTAATAAAATGTAATATTTACCCAAAAACATTATAAATACCGTGACACTTGAAAAAACCAATTTTTGGAGAGAAACAACCCAGAGTTATTTTCAGGGAACTACTCGACTTCCATAGCACATTCATCAAGCCACGAGCCATTTGAAAACAATGCTATGGCCTTCAGACATTCACTCAAGTGAATGTTTCAGTTGGAAATTCCAAATAAAAAATCCAACAAATAATATAAACCTTTTTTTGTCAGGAAAAGGAATGAATATTTGACAAATTAACAATATTAACAAATTAGATTTTTAAAATCCACATATTTTCAATTTCAATCAAAATATTTGACATGTACGGATCAGTTTCAAGAGCCATAAATACTTATTTCAAATCAATATTACTTATCTTTAACAAAAAAGCTGGACACAATTAAAACAAAGCGCTGACAGTGCACATCTCCCCCATTCTCTGACAACCCAGGGGTTGAGTTAATGAGCACAAGCTTTTCTCCATTTTCTTAAGAACAGCGCAGTCCTTGGCACCGCCAAATTGGTGCAATTCTTTGCCAAAATACAGGTTTGTGTATGTTTAATTTCATCTATAAAATCATTACTATGCTGCAAGTCACTTTATTTTCAAACCAACATACATAGATGCAATGCCATTCACCTAAACGAGCATCGTATCGCTTGCATAAAATAAATAACTTTATTCCTGAACATACTGAATGTAATTACTTTGTATGTTAAAGGGATAGTTCTAACAAAAATGAAAATTTGGTCATTAATTACTCACCCTCATGTCATTCCAAACCCGTAAGATTAAGATATTTTTGATTGAAATCCAACAGTTCTGACCCTGCATAGACAACAAAACGTCTCGGTTACGTATGTAACCCTCGTTCCCTGAAGGAGGGAACGGAGACGTCACGTCGGAGGACCGACGAATTGGGATATCGCTTAGAGAGACCTATCCACTTCGAGTGTAAACTAAACGAGCCAATGCACATTGGCATGCGATTATTGCATCCAGCTGCCGCTGATCACAGCGTGAGCATAAATAGGCAGCAGGTGCAGCGCATATTCAGGTTTTCGCTGAGGAGCCGAGCCGGGGCCCGGCCGCTCAGCGGTGGTACAGGAGCCGTGGCGACGGGACGTGACGTCTCCGTTCCCTCCTTCAGGGAACGAGGGTTACATACGTAACCGAGACGTTCCCTATCAGTCGGTCACTCTCGACGTCACGTCGGAGGACCGACGAATTGGGATCCCTACCAAAAGGCCACGGATACTGCCCCTTCCAGTGTCCCGTGGAGGCCTCCTGTGCCGTTATTTTCTGGCGCAGGTTAGGGCCCCCATAGGAAGATCCGTTACTGTTGCTATGGCACTACCCACTCAGTAGGACTGGATAACACTGGGAAAACGTACCCGTTCAGCTCAGAACAGAGACGCTGCGGAAGCCCTTACCTTCCCGAGGGAGGTTCAGAGGCAGTTACACATATGGACAATAGTCAGATGCATATGGAAGATTGGAGGTGATTGTAACCTCTTGGAGTAGCAGGAAGTCTGCCGGGAAACACGGGCTCTAAGGCTAACCGTGGAAATACACATATGGGATCCGAACGGTCTCTACATATGGAACCCAGCCCTCTACCGGTTCTCAAGGATTCATCGAGTGAGGGCCTGGCGCCGGACGCTCCGCCCCGTCCAGCTGCCGAGGGGATGGAGGAGCTCGACAGGGTCTACAGTGGACTCTCTGGAGCAGTTTTTAGCAAGCCGACCCGAAACCGGGGCCCCTCAGTGCTTCTACCCGTTTGAGGTGAGAACACAGGAGGAAACCGGTTCCACACGAAGGCTATAGAATCTAGCGAATGTGTTAGGGGTCGCCCAGCCCGCAGCTCTACAAATATCTGTCAGTGAGGCGCCACGAGCCAGCGCCCAGGAGGACGCTACACTTCTCGTAGAGTGAGCTCTCAACCTGAACGGGCAAGGCACACCCTGTGCCTGATAAGCCAGGGTGATGGCATCCACTATCCAGTGGGCCATCCTCTGCTTGGAGACGGCATTCCCTTTCTGCCGGCCTCCGTGACAGACAAAGAGCTGGTCTGAGGTCCTGAAGCTTTGCGTCCTGTCAACGTAGTGTCTTAATGCTCGGACGGGACAAAGCAAAGCCAGGGCTGGGTCTGCCTCCTCCGGGGGCAGCGCTTGCAGGCTCACCACTTGGTCTCTAAATGGAGTAGTGGGAACCTTGGGCACATAGCCGGGCCGGGGCCTCAGGATTATCTGGGAATCCGCCGGTCCAAACTGTAGGCACGAATCGTCGACCGAAAATGCGTGCAGGTCCCCAACCCTCTTGATGGAGGCCAGTGCAAGCAGGAGCAGAGTTTTCATTGAAAGAAACTTGGGCTCAACTGTCTGCAAGGGCTCAAACGGGCCCTGTTGTAGTGCTCTAAGCACTAAGGACAGGTCCCAAGAGGGTATAGAGGGGGGGCGTGGAGGATTCAGCCTTCTAGCCCCCCTAAGGAACCTGACGACCCAGTCATGCTTCCCCACCGACTTCCCTTCCACAGGGTCGTGGTTGGCAGCAATCGCGGCCACGTAGACCTTGAGGGTGGAGGGAGACAGCCTTCGCTCCAACCCTTGCTGCAAGAAGGATAGCACGACTCTGATCGGGCATCTCCGGGGGTCTTCTCTGTGAGAAGAGCACCATTCGACGAACAGGTTCCACTTCAAGGCGTAAGCGTGTCTCGTAGACGGTGCTCTCGCCGAAGTGATGGTGTCAACTACCCCTTGGGGTAGGTCACCTAGAACCTCCGCGTCCCGTCTAGGGACCAGACATGAAGTTTCCAGAGGTCTGGACGCGGGTGCCATAAGGTGCCCCGTCTCTGAGTCAGTAGATCCTTCCTCAGAGGAATCTGCCAGGGAGGGGCTGTCACGAGGAGCATCAGCTCTGGGAACCAAGTCCTGGTAGGCCAGTATGGTGCCACGAGCAGAATCTGCTCCTCTTCCTCTCTGACCTTGCACAGAGTCTGTGCGAGAAGGCTCACTGGGGGAAATGCATATTTGCGAAGGCCCCGCGGCCAGCTGTGTGCCAGTGCGTCCGTGCCGAGTGTTCCATCGGTCAGGGAGTAGAACAACTGGCAATGCGACGTCTCTAGGGACGCGAACAGGTCTACCTGTGCGAGTCCAAAACGTCGCCAAATCAGCTGGACCGTCTGGGGATGGAGTCTCCATTCTCCGGGGAGCGCAGCTCGTGACAGCTCGTCGGCTGCCCGGTTGAGCAAGCCCGGGATATGAATGGCGCGAAGCGACCTCAGATGCTTCCGACTCCAGAGGAGGAGGTGGCGGGCGAGTTGTGACATGCGACGGGAGCGTAGACCACCTTGTCGGTTGATGTACGCAACGGTCGCCGTGTTGTCCGTACGGACTAGTACATGCTCGCCTCGTAAGCGTCTCTTGAGACGGTTCAAGGCCAGGTGTACTGCCAGCAACTCTAGGCAGTTGATGTGCCAGTGCAGTTGGGGATCCGTCCAAACCCCTGACACTGCATGCCCGTTGAACGTGGCCCCCCAGCCCTTGGCGGAGGCGTCTGTGTAAACCACAGCGTGCCTGGAGACCTGTTCCAGGGGCACTCCTGCCCGAAGGAATGAAAGGTCTGACCACGGGGTGAAGGTTTGGCGGCAGGCTGGAGTGACTTGGACCCTCAGCGTGCCGCTCTGCCACGCCCACCTCGGGACTCGGCCATGGAGCCAGTGTTGAAGCGGTCTCATATGGAGCAGCCCCAGCGGCGTGACCGCCGCCGCAGCCGCCATATGCCCCAGGAGCCTCTGAAACTGTTTCAGTGGTGCCGCCGTCCTGTTCTTGAATGTATTCAAGCAGTTCAACACCGACTGAGCGCGTTCCTGCGTGAGGCGCGCTGTCTGACTGACCGAGTCTAACTCCATACCGAGAAAAGAGATCCTCTGCACCGGGGAGAGTTTGCTCTTTTCCCAGTTGACCTGAAGGCCCAACTGGCTGAGGTGCGAGAGCACCATGTCCCTGTGTTCGCATAACTGGTCCTGCGACTGAGCTAGTATAAGCCAGTCGTCGAGGTAGTTGAGAATGCGCACGCCCTGTTCTCTCAGGGGAACAAGGGCTGCCTCCGCTACTTTCGTGAAGACACGGGGCGACAGGGACAGCCCGAAGGGCAGGACTTTGTACTGATATGCCCGTCCTTCGAACGCAAACCGCAGGAATGGCCTGTGGCGCGGAAGGATCGACACGTGGAAGTACGCGTCCTTCAGGTCGATCGCTGCAAACCAATCTTGGGGACGGACGCACCCAAAGATGCGTTTCGGTGTGAGCATTTTGAACGGGAGCCTGTGAAGGGCCCGGTTCAAAACGCGCAGATCCAAGATTGGTCTTAACCCACCGCTTTTCTTGGGTACAATGAAGTAAGGGCTGTAAAACCCCGACCTCATATCGGCTGGAGGGACCGGCTCTATCGCGCCCTTCGCCAGTAGGACTGCGATCTCTGCTCGCAAGATGGGGGCATCCGCTGCCCTCACTGTGGTGGAGTGGAAGCCGCGATACTTGGGAGGTCGCCGGGCGAACTGAATCGCATAGCCGAGTCTGATGGTACGGAGGAGCCAACGAGACGGGTTGGGGAGCGCTAGCCAGGCCCCCCAGAACCGTACTAGTGACACCAACGAACCCACTGACGTACCCGCGGTGGGGCAGCGAGGGGGAACGCAGGGACCCGGCTCGAGCGTCTCGTTGCCGGTCCGAAGCGGGGTCGGCGTGTGTGACGCACTTACCTGCGTTCTGGCAGAGGGTGCGTGAGTAGTGCGATTGACCGCCCTCTCGAACCGCCCACAGCTGCCCACTGGCGAGAGAGGAGGGTGAGTGTAACTCAAGTTTGACTCGTTCACAACCCCCCGTCCCCTCTGGGGACCCAGAGATAGAGGAAACTGCTCTTTTGCCGAGGTTTTGGGTACCACTGACCGTGAGGCCAGTGGCAAAAAAGGAAACAAAAGATTCTCCGCCCGGCCCTCCTCCGGGGGAGGGAGTGGTGCGTTCACCATCTCCCGAAGAGCAAACATCTCCATCCCTGGGTCGTCCGTCTCAGGGCCGCTTGCGCTGACGCTTGCCGCCTGGTTTGGCGGGGGCCTGGACGGGCGGGGCGGCTGCCCTGCGGCCGGCTCCACGGCGCTGCTTGGCTGGAGGCTGCTGCGTCTGCTGCGCGGGAGCGGGGGCGGCGGCAGGGGGCCGCCCTCGGCGACGAGTAGACCGAGGCACTGCCGCCGGCGGCCGGGTGGAGGCAGCAGCTGCACGCCGGGGCAGGATGTGCCGGATTGCCTCAGTCTGCTTCTGCGCAGCGGAGAACTGCTGGGCGAAGTTCTCCACCGCGTCGCCGAACAGGCCGGTCTGGGACACGGGGGCATTCAGGAACCGTGCCTTGTCTACCTCCTTCATGTCAGCCAGACACAGCCAGAGGTGGCGTTCCTGGACCACCATGGTGGACATCGCACGGCCCAGAGACCGCGCCGTAACCTTCGTCGCTCGTAGCGCGAGGTCCGTGGCGGTCCGAAGCTCACTGAGAACTCCTGGGTCGTGACCACCCTCGTGCAGGTCCCTCAGTGCCTTGGCCTGGTGAACCTGCAACAACGCCATAGCGTGTAGGGCTGAAGCAGCTTCTCCGCAGGCCGCATAGGCACTGCCGGTCAGGGCCGACGAGTGCCTACAGGCCCGGGAGGGGAGCAACGGATTACCGCGCCAGGTAGAAGCGGTCCTTGGACACAATTGCATCGCAACCGATCGCTCCACCGGCGGGACCTCCGTATACCCCCGCGCCGCTCCGCCGTCAAGGGTGGCGAGGGAGGATGAGCCACTGGAGCGGTTTCTGGCAGTGAAAGGTGCCGTCCACGTTCCAGTGAGCTCATCATGCACTTCCGGGAAGAAAGGCACCGGGGTGGGGCCCTGAGAACCAGCGCGGGCCACCCCGAGAAACCAATCGTCCAGCCTTGAGGGTTCGGGACACGGTGGAGGCGTCCACTCGAGCCCAACACTCTCAGCGGCCCGGGCAAGCATAGCCACCATTTCCGGATCCGAATCCGGCACCGCTGACCGCCCGGAGGGTGGCAGCGGTACTGAACCATCATCTCCGGATTGGTCTGACTCACCCTCCAATGTAGCGATCGACATCCGATCGTCGGGGGGAGCGCCAAAGGATACAAGCGGTACCCCCCCTCCATGGGAGGGGCCAGCCCGCTCCCTAGGCAGCTCCATCGGTAGCGAGGTGCCGGTAACAGGAGGAGCCCTCGGTGTACTAGGGGAATTCCTCACTGTCACCGTAAGACCAGCCCGGCTACTGCCGGAAGTAGCCTCCCCCCGGTAGCCACCAGGGGGAACCCTAGATCTCGGCAGAGGCACGGGTACCCCGCCCCTTTGCAGGAAACGAAGCCTGGTCCGCAGCCCCGCGACAGTCATCCCCCCGCAATGGGGGCATGACTCGTCCACAAAAGCCGCCTCTGCGTGTTCAATGCCCAGACACGAGAGGCAGCGATCGTGACCATCACCCGGCGCCAGGTAACGACCGCATCCAGAAACGCACGGGCGGAAGGGCATCTTTAAAAAGACGCGTCTTAAAAAAGACGTTCCGCCCGTAACACTCTTTTAGAGAAGTGTTTTGCTCTTTTAGCGTGCTGAAGCGCACAGGGGAGATGGTCGCTGCAACACAACAGGGGGTAGTGCAGCCTGATGTGTGCAATCCACTCGACGAAGGAGACCACCACCGCTGAATCGCCGTCCGCCAACACCAGAGTCTTGAGGCACTCTCAGAGGTAAGTCTGGAGCAGAACGATAAACACCGCTCGGCTCCGAAGCGAAAAGCTGAATATGCGCTGCACCTGCTGCCTATTTATGCTCACGCTGTGATCAGCGGCAGCTGGATGCAATAATCGCATGCCAATGTGCATTGGCTCGTTTAGTTTACACTCGAAGTGGATAGGTCTCTCTAAGCGATATCCCAATTCGTCGGTCCTCCGACGTGACGTCGAGAGTGACCGACTGATAGGGAACTGAGAAGTTCCCGCAGGGACGAGGACAATAATACTTCATGTGACGTGTTCTTGTAGCTTTGAAAAATTACAGTTGAACCACTGATGTCACATTGACTATTTTACAATGTCCTTGCTGTGTTTCTGGGTCTGGGAACTTTTTAGTTGTGTTGCTGTCTATGGAGGGTCAGAAAGCTCTTGGATTTCAATCAAAAATATCTTTATGTGTTCCGAAGATGAAAGAAGGTCTTACGGTTTGGAACAACATGAGGGTGAGTAATGACAGAATCTGCATTTTTAGTTGAACTATCCCTTTATTGTATGTTCTAAGAACTGTATGCTGTTTATTTATGGGCAGGTTATGGAGTTAGTCACAGCATCTTTCGGCTATGAGTGAACAGCAGGATGGCGGTCTAAGGTCTTATACCTGAATAATAGGGATGCACTGATACCACTTTTTCCAGTACTCGCCCGATACCGATACTTTTATTTTTGGTACTTGCCGATACCGAGTACCGATACCAACATTTTCATTGCATTTGTACATTTTTTAAATATTGGGTACAGAAACCAAAAGAGGATGTATAATGTTAATTGGTTAACTTCATTTATCAAATATATACAGTCAAACCAAAATTTATTCGGACACCTTCAACATTTCTCACATTATCACAGTTTATTCACTATAGTTTATACTCACCAAATACTCCCTCACCAGATCCTGTGGATCTTCATTCAGGTAGATGCATAGCCCTTTGAGAATGCACTCTCGCTTGGTCTCTATGGTGGCATTCTAAGAAAACAAACACAATAAAAATGTTTTATTAAAGATTTGATTAGTGTTGTTGATGTTCATACATTTGACATAACACCCTCTAATACACATCTCTGAGCCCTTATGCATTACATAGCACTCTATAAATAGCTTGCATTAAAAAGCAATATGAAAAAAAAATGAAATTAAAAAATTTTAAATAAAGAAAATACAACCTGAGACATTGGCACCATCACATCCTGAATCCTTTTTCTAATCACTCCACCCTTTTTGGTAAACACTTTTAGCAGATCATCAGAGAACCGATCCAGTTGGGACAGGAATTTGGACTGTAAAGGAAGGGTTGTGATCCGACGAAATTCAGCATTTATCTGAAGACATAAGTTACAGAGGTCTTGTTTATGGGCAATTCAGCAAAGACAAACAGGTCAGCTCTGATATCATACAAGAAAGGAAACATCCAATCACTTACCTCACGCACTTGAAAAAGAGCAGGCCATCTGCTTCTGACGTCTGCGACTAAAGGGGAATCATGGACAACCTCGTGCCTTCTGTATGCGAAAGTCATGTCCATCATCTTCCTCACAGTTTCATCATTGTTTCTTTTCTTCAGTTCCACCCTCATCTTTTCCTGGCTTTCCACAGTTTCTCCTGCAGGAAATACTGGGCAGTAGTTCACTTCTGCCTTCTTCGGTTTTTTTATTCCATAGGCAGGGCTGTGCTTTCCTTCTGGTTTGTGCTTTAGGGCATTCATTGTAACTTCAGGGCATCCCAGTCTTCTCAATTTACTCCTGTAGTTTGCAAGTTTGAACTTCAAACTTATTTTCCATCCACTGTAGCCGCTGGCAGAACCTTGCTCCTTCAGGCATGGATGTTTGGCTACCAGTGCACTTGGGGTGGTTGCTAAGGTGTTACTATGCGGTTGCTATGGTACTCTTGGTGGTTGATATGCGGTTACTAAGGTACTCTGTGTGGTTGCTAGTGTGTTGCTATGTGGTTGCTAGGGTACTCTGGGTGGTTGCTAGGTTGTTGCTATGCGGTTGCTAGGGTACCTAGGGTGGTTGCTATGCAGTTGCTAGCAAGTGACTAGCATGTTGCTTGCATGAATAGCAAGTTAGTAGCATGTCGCTAGCGAGTGACCTCACATGTGTAAGTAAAATCGGGTTTTCTCCAGTCATTGGCCGTTTCTCAATACCAAGTACACAAAGTTTGGACTTGTGTCCTCAGTAGTTCGGACTTGGTCCGTCAATTCTGCAAATGGAACAGCAGCGTACTTGATAACGTCAGTCAGCTCGCCATGGCTACTCCGGTTATCCTCACTGTATGTATTTACAATAAGACGAAATATGATATCAAACACCACTGCCTCTTTTCGTTTTCATTTAAACATTAACAGTCTGGGATACCTGGCTGCCTCAAGTTCGCACAAGTCACCTCTTGATGCATCCTTGATAAAAGGGGCGGAGCAAGAACACATCCGGGGATTTTAACTGTACTTTGCTAGATGCGAACTTTGAATTGGAACAGTACTTGGGCGACGACTGATGATGTTTCACAAGTCCACAAGTACAGACAAGAACGCATATTGAGAAACGGCCATTGTTAAAAAGCAAGCTAAACAGACTTACTAGCTAGCGTTAGTGAAGTGGTCAGAGGATTCTTTCTGCCTCCAGCTAAGCTCCGCACACAGAAAAACGTCACTATGTTTACTAACAGAAAAAGGGTCTATAGTACTACAAGGGAACAATAAGACTGCTGTACCACAAACCTGTCACGGTCAGGAATCGTTTCAAAGTAACCATCCTCATAGATTCAATGGAGTAAGCTGCCAAAGGGTATGGATCTGTTAAATCAGCAACTTCAAGCAAGGTGATGTCACTTGTAGCATGTATTTCAAAGGCACGGTAGTGTTCTCTGTACCATGATGACATCCTCTTCACAATGAAGCACATCCTTTCCTGAACCAAGCAGATTTGAAGGATCTCACAAAAGTCTGGCAGCCCACTTGTAGAGCCTTGTGCAACTACCATTCCATTTCTGAACTCTACACCCTTACTGATCACACTGTTGGTAAGGTGTACTTCACTTGCACTTGGATACCTCAACTTAATTTTCTCAGCAGCTGCTTGGTTCAGAACATCAACTGAAACTGTTGAAATGTCATGGGCTTCAAAGTCAGGTTTCTGTAGGCTACAAGGCCTCATGTAGTAAGAAATCATCAGCTGGTGTTTCACTGCTAATGACAGTGGCACGTTTTTAAAGCATTTTGTATGCCGTGAAACCTGCTTGAAGAAGCTATGTTTAGCTTCATAGCGCATGGTCCACTGCCCTACAAGTGGACCATACAACTTTATGAGTTCAGCATAGTGCTCTACAAAATGATGTTTTGGTCGCAACACAACTCCTGGAAAAAGCTCTGTGTACTTCTGTCTATGTTCAGTAATTTTGCATTCAAGATATGCAATTGTGTCATCTGTGTGAAACCTAGCAACAGCAAGTTCCACTATGTCCTTCAAATCCAAAAGAACTTGCCATGCCAATTCGTCCTCTGGAATCAAATGACCTAACATCAATGGGAGCAACCTTAACAACGTCCAGTTTTCATGTCCGTTGCCTCCTATCGTGTTTCTGCTTGCAATGTTATGTGGCATCACATGTGGTTTGTTTGTCTTATCTGTTCCTGTATAAGGAAATGTAGCGATGCTCTTGTTGAGAGTTTCTACAGTGAAATATTTTTTGGATACAAGAAAAGAAAGGCACTGTGCAAGCTCAATTGGCACGAGTCCCTCCAAAAGGTCGTGTAAAATATCTGGTGGATACCCAGAGGTTACACAGAAGTGTTCGAGATGCTTGGTGAACACACACTCTTTTTTAACCCCAAAGGAAGGAGAATTTGTTTGCTGAGCTAGCTTCACATGAGATTCATGAATTTCTTTTGACCTTCGTACAAAAGAACCAGAACGAACTTCATTTGTCTGAATAACGGAGCGTTTCGCTAAGCAAAATCGACAGAAATATTCCCCAGAAAAGTTTTCAATAAAGCCTGCTATCCCATGCGCTGCAAGGTTGTCTGCTACTACAAACTGAAGGGCACCTTTGAGGAACTTTCCCAATTGAGAGACAAAGACTCCATGTTGCTCAAGAGTACGCAAATCTTGTATGAGAGGTTCGAGAGGTCAACTCTATGGTACCCAAATTTCTTCACATCCTCAGTTTTACAAAGGACTGCTAAGTAAATATTAGACAAAGCTGAATGTGATCCAGGAGGTAGGTTGTTTAAAATCCAATAAATAGCACAGATTTTGTGTATCTTCCGAGAGGTGCCAAGGGGATTGCAAATTTCAAAATCGTCCACATACAAACTTAAAGACAATCTCAACTCCTCCCCTGAAAAAAATATGTTCTCTTTGTAAACTTTGCCATCCTGAAATGTTCTGTACTCTTGACAATCTTCACTGTACTGCTGAGTTCTGTGGTTCTGAACAATGCTGTCCACTACATCTCTTCTTTTCAAGATCTGCTGTAAAGATTGCAGTATGGGGATATACTGATAGGTTTTTTTTTTCTTTAAAATCAAGAATATATTCCGTTGGCTCTACAACATGAAAATTTTCTTTGTAATACCTCTTGCGCTGGTAATCAGAGCTAAGAGGACCACCCTTGCCAATAGCTTTGAACAAAGGGGTAGAGGCGGACGCTGCTGAAGCGATTTCCTGAACAACTGGCTTATCAACAGTAATGTTATGACTCTGCAACACGTCCTGAATATTTTTAATCGAGAGGGGCGCTGATGCAGATGTATGCAAAAAATGCAATTCCTCTAAAAATTCAGTCACTACAGTAGCTGGCACATGTCTAACATGCTCTAATTTTAACAATGCTGCAGCGAAATTAGTCTCAATAATTTTTGACAAGTCTAATACTACAGAATCACTGCTTTGATAAAGACTGACCATTGCATCTACACTACACGTATCATCATCCTCCAAAACATCATCTTGCAAGTCCTCAGATTCCCCAGAAGTTTTAACTACACCAGGCTTGAAATCTTTCACTGAATGTGGATTATGCTTTCTGTTCTTGTGAGACTGATAAGTTGCATATATATTTGTCTGAAAGCTACAACCAGTAAATACACACTGGACAGTCTCATTACTCCGTAAATGGCTATTAAAATGCAGAAAAAAATCCCTCTCAGATGCAAGATCACTACATGCACATACAGGGCAACTAAATGTTGACAAAGGGATTTGTTCTTGTGATGTGTGTGTTTTGTGGACTCTACTTAAATGTGCACAAAGGCTATTCCATGTTTTAAAGGTAACTGGGCAAGTCAAATACGGACACGGATAACGCCTGCTACAACTATAATGCCTATGCTTTAGTCTGTAATGTTTAAGCAATTGAGACCTACTGGATTCTACGACAGCACACTCTCTACACTTCCACATTCACTGAAAAAGAAAAAGAGAAAAAAAAAATTACAATTTTTTTTTTAAGATTTGGACCATTACTACATAATCATTTTGCACTTACCTCTAGTCAATTTGAAGTAGTTCCAATGGTTTGTGATGATGACAATATACTCAGATCTAAAATAGAGAAACAGAAAAGTAAAAAAAAACAACCTGTCAAACATGCAAGTTAAGCAATTTGTACAGATAACACTCAGGTTGTTGAAGTAGTACACAAATTATCTAACTTTTAAATTAACTTAATAAAATAATTAAATTAAATGTTTTGCCATGATAATCATGTACAGAATGTATTTAAAGTATTCTGAAGCCATAAAAAGTATTTAGTACAGGGTCTGGCTGCCGATTTATTTATGACAGAAATCACTATTGTCGATTATTTCTCTTGATATATTAACCCTTTAAGACCTGCCATAGAACAGTTCCGCCAGAGCATATCTTAGTATTTTTACATGCTGTGCTGTCATTTCTTTGAATATTTGCATATGCCATATATCAATACAATCTTTACATCCCCAATTTGAAGGCTATGTAAGAAATCCATAGTAACTAGATAACTAGCTCAAAAGTGCAATAAACACACGCAAAAATATAATTTTTTACATATTTTATTAAATACAGAAATATGACTAATGTCAACCTCAAATTTTTCATTGTAAACAACTTGCATAAAACACTTTATAACTACACAAAATTGATTTGAACAGTTTACATAAATTAGTTTTTGAGATACACTCATTTCTATAAACAGTGCGCTGTGAAGCCAAACAGTAACATTTTGCGTTTGAGAGCAATGTTGATTGAGAGCGTTCCTCTTCGTCGGACGCGAGCACCAAAACCTCCGCGTCTGTGTACTTCTGTTTTCTATGTTGTTGTGCAGGTGTAACTTTGTGCCCGCTACGATTGTGATTGTGTGAATGTGCTTGCATTTGTAACTGTGCATATGTGTGTGCATGTGAAAGAATAAATAATGAAGCAACGATAAAAAAGAGACAATGAGTAGACCGCAATAGAATGGCATATACAGCAAAACGAAGTCAAATGTCGCGCCATGTGACGTCATCACACGCGTCAAACCTTGGGGTCATAGTGCACAGAACGTGATTACGTCAATGAGTCATAGGAAAACGTCTCGGGTTACTCGCGTAACCCTTGTTCTCTGAATAGGGAAAGAGACGCTGCGTAGCTAGCTTTACGCATAGTAAAGTCTGAGCCCATATAGAATCACGCCAATTCATTGGCTGATGGCGCGACGCCGTCTCTGACGCAATGACGTCGTCAGGTCATACTGGCGAACGCGCCATCCACTCCTCAGATTTCTCTGCCGAAAAGAACCCTGTCGGCAGCGTGAGGAGCTTGGCAGCAAATGCAGCGTCTCGTTCCCTATTCAGAGAACAAGGGTTACGCGAGTAACCCGAGACGTTCTCTTTCATAGGTAACTCTACGCTGCGTAGCTAGCTTTACGCATCGGGAACGATATACCAAACACGCCAAGCTGAAAACGCTGCCTATCTGGCCCAATAATGAACCAACAACATACGGTCGGTTCAAACAGACAGGACCTGAGAACCTGGGGCCGTATCAACGTCAAGGTTGTAAAACCTGACAAAGGTGTGCGGAGAGGACCATCCTGCCGCAACACAAATATCCTCCAGGGGTACCCCTCTAAAAAGAGCTTGAGAGGAGGCTACGCCTCTAGTAGAATGCGCCCGAAGACTAAGAGGTGAAGGGAGTTCCCGCGCCTCATAAGCCAGCGAAATAGCGTCTCTCACCCAGTGAGAAATCCTCTGTTTTGACGTGGCAAGCCCGCGGCGACCAGCACCAAAACAGATCAATAACTGGGGAGATTTTCTCCAAACCTTGGAGCGATCCACATATAGCTTCAATGCCCTGACCGGGCAGAGCATGTGGAGTCTCTCATCCTCACTTGAAGCAAAGGGAGGGGGATGGAAAGAGTGAAGAGTGACCACTTGAGAACGAAACGACGTGGACAAGACCTTGGGAATGTAACCCGGCCTAGGCCGCAGGGTAACTTTGACTAGACCCGGGGCAAAGTCCATACACGTTTCACTGACAGAAAAAGCCTGCAGATCTCCAACTCTTTTCAGTGACGTAAGCGCCAGTAAAAGAACAACCTTAAGAGTCAGTATCCGATCCGAAGCTGACTCTAAGGGCTCAAAAGGGGCCGTCACTAGTCCTTCGAGGACGACTGACAAGTCCCAAGAAGGAACTGCCGTGGGGCGAACAGGCCTAAGGCGTCTGGCCCCATGCATGAAAGTGGAGACCAACCGATGCCTCCCCAAGGGGATCTCATCCAGCTCTCTCCGAGCTGCAATGGCCGCTACATAAACCCTAAGGGTGGTAGCAGCCGCCCCCGCTGTCAGCCTTTCTTGCAAAAACTCCAGCACTGGACCAACAGGGCAGTTAACTGGGTCGATTGCACGAGTCAAACGCCACGATTCAACGACGCCCCACTTGGAAGAGTATAGCTTCCTGGTAGCGGGGGCTCTGGCACTGGCTATGGTTTCCTGAACTTCGGCAGGCAAACCATCAATCACAGCCCTTGGCCCTGTATGGGCCATACCCACAACTTCCAGAGCTCCGGCTGAGGATGCCAGATCTTGCCCTGAAGCTGGGACAGTAAGTCCCGCCTGATCGGAATCTCCCAAGGAGGCCGATACAAGAGGGGAGTTAGCTCCGAGAACCAGGTCTGGGAGGGCCAGAATGGGGCTATGAGAAGGAGACGGGCACCGCTCACCTTCACTCTGCATAGTACTGCCGGAATCAGCTTTATTGGCGGAAACGCGTACAGACTGACATTCGGCCATGGGTGGGCGAACGCATCTATGCCTAGAGTCGTCGGGAAATTCAGGGAGAACCAGAGCGGGCACTGGGATGACTCTTGAGAAGCAAAGAGGTCCACCTCCGCTTTGCCAAACAGATCCCAGATCTGGGATACCGTCTGACGGTTCAACATCCATTCCCCCGGCTTGAGCTTCTGTCTCGACAGAAAATCGGCCGCCAGGTTCAGTACTCCCGGAACGTGAACCGCCCTCAAAGAGAGGAACTTGTCTTGAGACCAAAGGAGAAGATGGCGCGCAAGCCTGTCCAGGGTGCGCGACCTTGAACCTCCTTGGCGGTTTATGTGGGACACAACCGCCATATTGTCCGTCCTGACTATGACATGATGCTCCCCGAGAACGGGGAGAAAATACTTCAAAGCCAGGAAGACAGCCCTGAGTTCCAGGCAGTTTATATGCCAAAAGAGGAACTCTTCCTTCCACTCTCCACTCGCCGGCCTTCCTTCGAAGACCGCGCCCCAGCCTGTCATTGATGCGTCCGTCGTGATCATATGGCGACGGTGGATCGCACCCATTATCACCCCGCTCCGGAGAAAGACGGGGTCTCGCCACATTAACAGGCGTCGACAGCAACTGCGCGACACTCTGACAAGGCGAGTAGCTGGTACAGTGGGGTGTAACCTCAGCTCCTTCATCCACCAAAGGAATGGCCTCATGTGAAGCAGCCCTAGGGGCAACACAGGGGAGGCTGCTGCCATAAGGCCCAACAGCCTGCGGCAGGTACCTACAGAGACATGATGGCCTAGCTTGAAGCGGGCCAAACATGCTGTAAAAACTGGTATCCGGGCAGGAGCCAAACGGGCCTGCATCTGAACGGAATCCAAACGAACTCCTAGAAATACAGTTCGTTGAGATGGGAGGAGCACACTCTTCTTGGCGTTCATTCTGAGGCCAAGAGAATGGATGTGGCCGAGAACGATATCCCTGTGACGACTCACTAGCTCCCTGGAGTGAGCCAGAATGAGCCAGTCGTCCAGATAGTTCAGTACACGGATGCCCTGGAGCCTCAAAGGGGCCAGTGCAGCATCCATGCATTTGGTAAATGTCCTCGGGGCCAAAGCCAGGCCGAAGGGCAGAACCTTGTATTGGTAAGCCTTCCCTCCAAAGGCGAACCGAAGGAATCTCCTGTGTCTGTGAACGACCTGGATGTAAAAATATGCATCCTTCAGGTCGATGGTGACAAACCAGTCTCCCTCCTGGACCTGAGACATGATGGTTCTCATCGTCAGCATTTTGAACTTCCCTTTGTAGAGGGAAAGATTCAAACGCCGTAGATCCAGGATAGGCCTCAAGCCACCGTCCCTCTTTGGAATGAGGAAGTAGCGGCTGAAGAAACCTCGTTCGACTTCCGACTGCGGTACTTCCTCTATTGCTCCTTTCTGCAGGAGGGAGGAAAGTTCCTGTTGTAGAACAGAAGCCTTGGCGGCGCTGTTTACTACTGTCAGGTGAACCCCGTCGAAACGGGGGGGATTTTTCCCAAACTGAAGAGTGTAACCGGTTCGAATTGTGCGGAGAACCCACAGCGATACCCCGGGTAAACGCTCCCATTCGTGAAGGAAGTGTGACAGAGGAATAATAGTGTCGTGCAAGGGAAGACATACCTGAGATGGGGTGTCGAGAAGGCCTGGAAGCAGCGGCACCCTCCACCGTAAAGGAGAGCCCTCAGTCCTTGCTCGGGATGACGGAGAGAGAAGTGCTGCGGGTGGCCGGCACGGGTTCCGTACACTGCAGGAGAGAAACAGCTGTGTCTCCTAACATGCGGCTCACCGGCGGCGAATGGACGGGCTGCAAAGGGGGAAAGACGAACGCGTCCCCCAACTGCCAGCCCGAGTGAAAATGAGGGTGAATTGGATCTGCACACCAAGCCTCGAAGGGTGGTTGTGACAGATTTAAGTGAGGAGAGCGCGTTCGGGGCGGGCAGAAACGCTTTCGCGGTCTGGCCTTGCCCCGTAACGGTGAAACGACTCTCCTCATTCCGACCCGGAGGTCAGGAACGACCCGGGTTAGCCGAAGCGGCAGGCTTGTTGGGCCGCTTCATGTTAACCCGCTTGCGTGGTTGTTGGCGGGAAGAAGACCGGCCGCGGGCTCCCCAAACTGTAGTGGGGGGAAGGCGCGTGGCCTGGGCTCTGCCGCTAGGGGGCTCCCTCCTGGGGGGCGGCTGCTCCCTAGACACAGAGGAGGAGGGAGTTGAAAAATCCCTTGCTCTCCTCGGCATGAACTGATTGAGAGCAGCCGACTGAGTTTTGGCTGAGCGGAACTTGTCCACTACAGCGCTAACAGCCTCCCCGAACAACCCAGATTGTGAGATGGGTGCGTCCATTAAAAACGTCTTTTCCTTCTCCCGAATCTCGGTCAGGTTGAGCCACAGATGGCGTTCTGCGGCCACCGAAGCCGCCATAGAGCGCCCCACGGCACGTGCGGTGTGCTTGGTGGCTCTCAGAGCCAAGTCAGTGGCTCTTCGTAGCTCCTTCACGGCTTCAGGAGTTAAGCCGGTCCCTTCGTCCATTTCCTTCAGGACGTCCGCCTGGTAGGCCTGAAGGATGGCCATTGTGTGAAGGGCCATACCTGCCTGACCGGCCGCGATGTAGGACTTCCCGATAAGGGCGGAAGTGGTCCTACACGGCTTGGAAGGAAGGAGGGGGCGGGACTTCCAAGAAGGAGCCAAAGAAGGTGAAAGATGTGAGGCCAAAGTATCCTCAATCACCGGCATGGCGGTGTAACCCCGCTCCACAGAACCCACAAGGTTGGTGAAGTCAGCGGCTGCCGCGTTAGTAAGGCGAGAGGAAAATGGCTGCTTCCAGGAACTGGAGATCTCACGATGCAGATCACTGAAAAATGGCAGCTTCCTCCTTTCAAGCTTGGAGTGCGCGCCGATGAGGAAGCGATCGTCGAGCTTCGAAGCTCGAGACTCGCGGGGCTCATCGGGCCAATCCAGCGCAAGCTTTTCGGTGGCGCGCGAAAGCACGTCCACGAGCTCGGAGTAGGCCGCTGAAGGCCGCGCCTCCTGGCCGCTAGGCGGGAGCGCATCTGCTAAAGCAGGCCCGAAATCCTCGGAGTCGGAGGCTGCCGTGCGCAGAATATCATCTAGCCCGAAAGAGACGAAATCACGTGCTTTTGGGCTAGGAAACTGAAAATCAGGCAAAAATTCGACCGGCGAATTCGCACGTGCGCGATCGGGAGAGGGAGGGAGAGAAAAGGCGAGGCCTGTCTGCTCACTCTCCATCTCCTCGAGCTCGACATCCGAACCCCAGCTCGCGGCTCTACGAGAGGCCGCGATCTCACGAGGCGGCGCGTTGGTGCTCGATGCGCGCCGTGAAAATTTGGAGGATTCACGTTCATAATCCTCAAGCCGAGAGCGGAGGGTTATGAGACGGAAATCGTCGCAAATTTTGCAGTTAGAGGTCCCATAAACCGCCTCACGTGCGTGCGAAAAACCCAAACACAAAATACACTTACTGTGTGGGTCTTCGCGAGCGATGAAACGCGTGCACGGTGGCATACAGCGGCGAAATTCCATGGCACTTCACCGCGAGGAGAACAAAGTTCCACTGAGGCAGTCGCCGAAGTGCAAATGGATAATCGCAGGTAATAATTGGGTCAGAAATCGCAACAACGAAGGGCGATGTAACCGCTTCGTGAAGGCAGAGAAATCTGAGGAGTGGATGGCGCGTTCGCCAGTATGACCTGACGACGTCATTGCGTCAGAGACGGCGTCGCGCCATCAGCCAATGAATTGGCGTGATTCTATATGGGCTCAGACTCGGTCACGCGGAAGGCGTTCCCGATGCGTAAAGCTAGCTACGCAGCATAGAGTTACCTATGAAAGAGAACGTAACTAAGTATCAGCTACCGACTGCAAATCTATAGAGCACATGTGCAAAGATGCACAATGCATTTTAGTGCTTTTTTGTCGCAAACGCATATTATGCAATTTGTGGAGACTTGTTAGAGGGTGAAAACAACCCAACAGGAGCATGTTGTAGGCTTGATCTGAACGTGTAGCATCTTTGATTTTGTATGCAAAAATAATTATTGTGCTACGCATTTAGTTTCATTTTCTACTGGCTTTTAAACAGAGACACGCAAACACGCTCCCATCGGTTTTAAAGGGTTAAAGCCGAATTAATAGAATAACATTACACATACAAGCGCTTGGAAAAACGTGACGTTATTAGCTGCCTACACAGACAAAATATGCCGGTAAATGACCATAATCTAGCAAAAGATATGCAAAAATTCCACTTACAAGTACTGAAGCAGCGAAATTATTAACGTACTTAACGTTACTTCAACACTTTGTTGTTTAAGAGGAGAGACTTCGTGAAAGCAGTGAATTCAGTCACTGAGCACGCGAACTCAACAAGTGGTGACTAATCTAAGGCCTTGGATTGGCTACTGCCCGCTTTGATTGACATGTCATTAATTTTGACACTGACGAACGATAAGTTATATACAGTTGAGGAAGACCTAAAATATACATTAAACTTTGTGTCACCCTAGAAACAGCTTAATGCAGAGCAAGGTTTCATACATTAATTCATGGTAACTTACTGAATATCTGCCAGGGTTCTCTGTCCTCTCTGTTCCGCGATTCTTCATGCTATTTGATACTTTTAGTAAAAAATAAATAAAAAATGAACGATTGAACATATTAATGACTGCACCATGTGCCGAGTCCTGAAACCTAACATCAGCTACAAACGACACACTTAAGAGCTATTTTCATACAATGCTTATAGAAAAAATACTTTCTGGTATGCAACAAGATGTTAGCAAAGCATATTTTAATTAATTTGTTAATTAAATTTGATGGATGGTGATAGATTAAAAATGGCCACTTACCCTTCTCATACGTTCGCCGTTGAACAATCCATCTGCATCACAGTTTCATCTTGATGACGTACATCCGGTTAAGACGAACGAAAAATATTCTTGTTGACTCAATTAAAAAAAAACGTGTAAACCTAATTTTTTTTAAATTACATTGTTTATATTTAATAAAATTAAGTTGGGACCATTTTTACCAAGAGTTATGTTGTATGAGCTCATTTTAATTAATGAAATTGAACAAAGAGCAAAAATCATTTTTTTGAGTGTACGTTGATGAGAGTGATGTAGTAATGTTCACTGTGAAGCTTGCACTGCCATGTACCTGAGAGAAAACAGATTTCACATCTAATCTTCACCAGTAAGAAAAAATTGTTTTAGAACTTGTTGTTTTGCAGAACGTCAGTTATATATGACATGAGAATTAGGCCTGAAATTAGAAAGAACATTTTAAGGAAAATCTAATGATATTTTCATAATGATTTTTTTTCTTCTCAAACCTTGTCTGTGGTGTAAAAACACCCCTGGCCAAATGCCCCCAGAGGGCATCACTTCCCACTCTGATAATTACTGCAGTTACTATGTTCTGAACATCACATCCTTTCTTTTTCCCTCAGATGGAATCTATCTAGGTGGCTGAATAAAGATATTTGGATTTTATATCTAAACATTTCCTCAACTTAACACCAGCAAGCTTGTTAGCTAGACAGTTAGCATCAGCTAACAATATTTACTTATTTTCAGTATGGTTATGAATAAACATTCATATCTGTCTACTCGGCTAGTTGATCTAAACAATATAAAAATGTATACTGTTGATAAACAATATAAAAACAGACGTCACATAGGTCTAAATGCATAGCATTTTAATGAAACTGCTAACGTTACAGCAGCGGGGAATATGAACGTGCATGAGTTATTTTATTTAATCGGTGTTATTTTAATGTTTTGTTTTTTGACCTAAAACATAACGTTAGAGACACTGATGTTGATCTGTCTGCATTCAAGCATTTCAGTGGGCTTAAATAGATCACCCTTTACAGCAGATTTAGTTCACAAACAACTGACAGTTTTGACCTAAATATTATTTTCAGTTACAATAATTAATCCTAAAATTCGACATTAGTAACTTACTTTTCACAGCATCAGTAGCGCGCGCGCGCTCACAAGATCTCCCGGTTCTTTACTTGTGAGTTCAGTTCACTGAAGAAGACTCGCTCTAAACGGATCATTTGAATCAGTGAGTCGTCGACTCGAGAACAGCTGCAATCGTTTGTTGCGATTTGCGAACCGATTGAACAGGTTCATTGAAAAGAATCAGTTTGTTCATGAATCATACACCGCTTCTGCGTCTCGGAGCACGTGATGTATCACGTGAGTAACGATATGTTTTATGAAATGTAGTGAAGTAAAAAGTACGATCTTATGCTTTGGAATGTAGTGAAGTAAAAGTAAAAGTTACTCAAAATAAAACTACTCCAGTAAAGTACAGATACTTGAAAAATGTACTTAAGTACAGTAACGAAGTAGTTTTACTTCGTTACTGACCACTACTGATGAACACTAAATCTGTCTTGAGTTGCAGCTAGTTTATAAACAAACATCCACTTCTGAGGTAAGTTTACCAGGAGCCGGTTTAGCTGGTTAGCCAGGTAAGTTTCAGTTTAGTTTGCACTAGGGCTGAAGTCAGGTCCACCCTTGTCGAGTCAAGACCAGGACTATCGAGTCCGAGTCAAGACCGAGTCCAAAGAGGTTTGAGTCTGTTATGGAATTTTTACTCTATGGGTATAAATCAAACAGTGAAAATTAGATTTCAGATGTATGCATCATATGTTTTCTCACTCGTAGTTAGATAAGCATTTCTTGTGTGATGATGTACTATGATTGGGAAGTGATAGAGGTAAGGAAACGCAGATGGTCAGGGGGTCAAGGGGGCATTTGCCTGCCTTTTCTGTATAACCATTAATAGATAAACAACTTGGTATCTCTCCTGTAGGGGAGGGAAGAAATAGGGCCTTGGAAGGAAAGGACTATAAAACAGACCGAAACTGCTTTCCCTTAGCTCTCTGTCTCTCTGGCTCTCTATAGCTATCTCTCTCTCTCTCTCTCTCTCTCTCTCTCTCTCTCTCTCTCTCTCTCTCTCTCTCTTTTCCTGACTGACTCACAGCTATGTGTGTTAGTGCACGAGGGATCTTCTCTTGCAAGGGAATAAATACTTTTATTATTATAATTTGGACTCAGAGTTGTCTCTTACTCAGTGATGATGTTTGTTAGAAAGAAATTGGACCAACAATTTTGTGTCAGACAGTGGGATTCCTTGGACGTGACTTCTGGACCTGACAGCGGACGGAGGCTGATCACCTTGGAGCGGAAAGTTCCAACCCTACCTCGCAAAAAAGATTGAGAGACGAGGGACCGTTCCGCTGTTGGGACCGGAGGGATCGACCACTGGAATCAAAAAGAACCCAGGTGGCACAAAACGACATCTCTGGTAAGAAACAATTAAATTAAATTTAATTAGGGGGGAAAGAGTGAAATTGAACCATATTGGCTGAAAACAGTTTCTGTGGTAGAGTAATCTGGGCACGAACGTTCAGATTAGGTAACCTGAGATTAACTTGAGATCTGTACGGATCAAGATAGGTTTCAAACAGGTACCGAGGACTCTGGGCACGAACGTTCAGATAGGTAACCTGAGATTAATTTGAGATCTGTACAGATCAAGATAGGTTTCAAACAGGTACCGAGGTTAATTGGGGTTAGAAAAAATCGAAAGATTTTGGTAAATCACAATTAAGAGGGCACTGATAGTGCAACCCGATCCGATTGCGGGATAAGGGAAAATCGGATCTGCTGGAGACGTCTAGCAGATTAAAGAAGCGCGCGTGAGAAAATCCACAGAAAGCAGAAAACAGCCAGTATGGGGATGTCTCAGAGCAAGCTTGTGAAATATGATACACCGGTGTACTACCAAATTTAAAAAAAATATATATTATGGTCAGAAATGTATGCAAGATATTGAAAAATTAATCAAGCATCATGATTTTCCCAAAGAGGGAACATTGAGCCTCACAAGACTGAAAGTGGTGAGGGACTCAGTTGAACAAGGTAGCGACAAACAACCAGGTTGTTGTTGCAAATGTGTTAAACATGTATGTAAAAAATGTGAACAGAAGTAGATTGTTGGCTCAAGGAAGCGGATAAAAGAGAAAAAATGAAAAGTGTGAAAGTCTATCTGTATGCGTGTCTGCACCACCAGAACCGATTAACTCACAGTATGTTTGTGTATGTTTGTGTTTCCCACATGAAAATGCGGTGAGTTCGGCACCGCCAGAATACAAAAAACACATCTACCCAATGGCTTAGCTGGAGTGCACTGAAATTCGACCCCGACCTCACTGTTCTCCGCCAAGACAACCGCAGCTGAATGAACAAGCACGAGCAGCGCGAGGCGCTGAACGAGAGGCACGAGAGATGCAGCTGGCTGTTGTACAGATTAAAGCAGCGCGAGAGGCAGCGCAAGAAATGTGGACTGTGTGTGCAAGTAATGAACATGACTTTTCTACCTGCACGAAGTGCAGGTTGTGCAAGAACGATGGACACTGGGCACAGGATTGTCCAGAGGCGCGTAAGGCGGATTGAAACGAGAGGAACGGAGAACAGGAGAGGAGAGGGCGGGTGACAGGCATTCAGCCAGCTACGAAAAAGGGAAGTAAAAATTTATTGACACACACGCACAACACGCTCACATACACTGATTCAAATAATGCTATCTGCAATGAAGAAATGCTTGCAAACCCTTTATGTGTGATTGTTGAAGTATTGAATAAGGCTATCTGCAATGAAGAAATGCTTGCAAACCGTTTATGTGTGACTGCTGAAGTTTTGAATAATGTTAGTTGACTGATGAATGTCTGAGAATGTACAAAAGTTTAGGGTTTTTAAGGCTACCGAGATATCCAATGTTAGTTGACGGATTTAGTGTTTGAAAGCACGTCCGCGTCAGGGCATATAATCTCAGAAAACTATACTGTGCCGTTGAAATGTGAGACGGAGGGGGGCAGGGCATTGAAACATGCGTTTTTGTGCTCTGAAACCTGTCCGGTTCCGTTAATGGCCAGGGATCTAATGTGTAGATTAAATCTGAAACTCACTGCTGGCCCGTTTGGGATTTATTGAAGAGAAACAGCAGATGAGTGGTGCAAAATTTGAGCCACAGTGGGCATACGAGTGGCAGATAAGTGATTCTGATTGGGCACAAATGATTTTGAAATTGGCAAAGATCGAACAGTATCAGCTGACACAGAAAGGATGTTGCCTGACAGATTGCATTCATTGATATATGCATATATCAATATGAGGAAGAGTGGTTTAACGGGGCAGAAAATGTTTTTGACAAGGTTTAATAAGATTTTCTGGAATGAAAATGTGTGTGTGCTTTCAGCTTGCCTGTCAGAAAAACAAATTCAGCTGTATTTGATAACAGGGGAAGTCTGCGCCACGCTTATCTCTAACCAAGGCCACTGGGCCGCTTTAGGCCTGTTTTGAGGAAAATGCATGACAGCCACAGAAGGGCTGAAAAGGGAAGAGGGGAGAAACACATTGAAGTATGTAGATTATTTATTGATTTATGCACAAGATGAGGTTACGTGCGTGGCTGACACTGTGGCTCTCTTGAACCATCTGGCGAGAGAGGGTCACAAGGTCAGTCTGACAAAACTACAGTGTGTGAAGCAGGAAATAATTTTTTTTTTGGGTCACACTATAACACCAAACAGTAAAGCTATCTCTGAGAAACGGATAAAAGCTATCAGAGATGTCCCAAGACCAGTAACAAAGAAACAATTGTTATCATTCTTGGGAATGTGTGCATATTGTCAAACGTTTATTCCAAATTATGCATTTCTTGAAAAGCCCTTGAGAGCCCTGACAACAGGGAAAGGGCTGAGGTCATGTGACAAGATTGAAAGGCCTTTTACACAGAGGGTAGACGGAAAAAACATGGATTTATGAGTTCAGTGCGCTTGCAAACCCATGGGGACAGATTAAGACCAATCGCATATTTTTCAACAAAGCTTGAGAGCTGTGGCAGCTGCGGAGCTGGCTGTGCTGGCTTCAAGGGAATTTGTGTGGTATTCTGATTTGACTCTGATGGTCCCACATGCGGTCTCCATGATTTTGCAAGAACAGAGAACATCACATTTATCAACAGCCCGATGGCTGAGGTATCACACGATTTTGCTTGACATGCCAAATGTAACGGTGAAGAGATGCACAACTTTGAATCCTGCCACACTCCTCCCGACGGAGGAGGATGGAGAGGAACACCATTGTTGTATATCAGTGTTGGAACAGGTGTGTACACCACGTCCAGACCTGTTGGACACACCTTTAGAGAACTGTGACAATGTCCTCTTTGTGGATGGGTCGGCGTCCAAAGATCCACAAACAGGCTTGAATAAGGTTGGTTTCGCGGTGACCACTGAATTTGAAGTCGTAAAGTCTGGCAAATTGCCATCAAATTATTCGGCTCAGGGAGCTGAATTGTCAGAGGGTGTAAACTTATGGCAGACAAATGTGTGACAATTTACACAGACTCGCGTTATGCTTTTGGGGTCACGCACGACTTTGGCGTTTTGGAAGCACAGAAATTTTTTGAAGTCGGATGGCCATCCGATATTAAACGCATCTCTTGTGTCTGAGCTTTTGGAGGCCATTCTTTTACCAGACAAGGTCGCGATCTGTAAATGCGCAGCGCACACTAACGATAAAAGTTTTATCTCCACAGGAAACGTGAGAGCAGACGCGGCAGGGAAGGCCGCGGCAGCACAGGAGACAAAAGAAACGACTTGTTCTTTAGTATCTGTGACTAACCCTGATATTTCCCCTTGTTTACAGAGTATGCAGACTTTTTTCCACAGGAGCAGGGAAAAAAACAACAATGGAGGTCGTCTGGCTGCAGCCTCAAGGGGGGTGTATGGATGAGTGTTGATGACATTCCTTGTTTGCCCAAACACTTCTTTCAGCATTATGCTAAGTTGACACATGGGTTGGATCATGTGTCAAAGGGGAGTATGATATTGCAGATGAAGGAATTATGGTTTACAAAGGGATTTACAGTGGTTGCTGAAATTTTTTGCAAAAGATGTGTCACTTGTAACACACACAATGTGGCTAGGGGAATTGACATGAGAACACACTGCAGCTACGCGCCCTCATCAAGAGGGGCAGTAGAGAGACAGAACCAGACAATTAAGAACAAATTAGCGAAATGCTGTGAAGAGACAGGTCTGAATTGGCTTAAAGCCCTCCCAATCGTACTGATGTACATGAGAATGAGAAAAAGAGTGAAAACAAACCTGAGCCCATTTGAAATTTTGTTTGGTAGGCCACCATTCATGGGCATAGAAGGGGGTAAACAAAGGCTGCCATCAACGGATGTGTGTGAGAATGACATGTTGATTTACTGCAAGGAAATGTCTTGTCTGTTGTCAAATATTTCTGTGCAGGTAAAAGCTGCCCAAGGGGAGGTTGCTGAGACATTCCTGCACGAGGTCAGACCTGGTGATTTCGTGGTGATTCGTGATCACAGGAGAAAGAGCTGGAAATCGAAAAGGTGGCTTGGGCCTTTCCAGGTGCTTCTGGTGACGCACACGGCGGTGAAGGTCGCAGAGAGGGCTACGTGGGTGCACGTAAACCATTGCAGGATGGTGCCGCCCATTGCGGAGGCGGAGCAATCGCTGGAGGAGGTTCAACGCGAGTGTCAATAAATGCTAAGATCCAGTTTGAAAAGCCCTTGCATTGCAGCTGTGTGTTTAGGCGCAACCGGCATACGGGTGGACACCGTAATCAACAGAACAGATAAGACTCTTAGTGCTTCGAAAACAGTACATTCTCTGGTCATAACAGCACTTTTGATTCAGAGTAACTGAGAGAATGGAGCGTCCAAGGCCGTGGCACCCATTCAGAGTGCCAGGAATGTGTGGCCTGTCTAAGACCATATGTATAATGACTTTGTTGTCAGTAACAATTTGCTTGGTAATACTACACTTCATAACAGGTCTGAAGGTGTTACCAACAGGAGATCAGACCAACAATATGATGACACAAGTAGCGGAAGTTACAGTGAAATGTGTTAATTGAGTTATGATGTTTCTATTTTCTTCCTGAGAAGGATTGAAATGTAAAGAAGGTTAAAAGCAGCAGTTATCCGTGTACAAGAGGACGTACAAGGAGAGGGGTGAAACTGAGGGATTTTTTACATACTTTTAATATTTACATTTTATATTACAGAAGTAACTCAACAGTGATAAATTGATATGTTTATTTCCTACTATGAACTATACTTTTTCTTGTTTATACTATGGTGACTGAGGGTTCGGTTTAACCGAGAGTGCGACAGCAGTGTCTGTCCATTTAGCCCGGCTATAGAATAAGTCTTTACTTTGCTTGCTAAAAACATTTAGGGTCTGTCCAAAACAAAAACAGCCTAAGCATTTTTCAAATTTTCAAAAACTTACTTCACAGGTTCAAGAAGAGTGATCATTTATGTGAAAATCAGAAATGAAGAGTATAAGTGTGATTTAATGGCTTGAACTTGTATTTATTATTATTTACTATTATTATTACAATGTTTGATTAATCAGTTATCAGAGAATGATAAAAAGAGAGGAATTGTTATGGAATTTTTACTCTATGGGTATAAATCAAACAGTGAAAATTAGATTTCAGATGTATGCATCATATGTTTTCTCACTCGTAGTTAGATAAGCATTTCTTGTGTGATGATGTACTATGATTGGGAAGTGATAGAGGTAAGGAAACGCAGATGGTCAGGGGGTCAAGGGGGCATTTGCCTGCCTTTTCTGTATAACCATTAATAGATAAACAACTTGGTATCTCTCCTGTAGGGGAGGGAAGAAATAGGGCCTTGGAAGGAAAGGACTATAAAACAGACCGAAACTGCTTTCCCTTAGCTCTCTGGCTCTCTGTCTCTCTGGCTCTCTATAGCTATCTCTCTCTCTCTCTCTCTCTCTCTCTCTCTCTCTCTCTCTCTCTCTCTCTCTCTCTCTCTCTTTTCCTGACTGACTCACAGCTATATGTGTTAGTGCACGAGGGATCTTCTCTTGCAAGGGAATAAATACTTTTATTATTATAATTTGGACTCAGAGTTGTCTCTTACTCAGTGATGATGTTTGTTAGAAAGAAATTGCCACAACAAGTCCAAGTCAAGTCCAAGTCCAAATGAGACGGTCAAAACAGAGAAAGAAAAAAATTATCTTCTTTAAAACCACATACTTAACTATTGATAATTTATTCAATTCAATTCAAGATTATTTGTATAGCAGTTTTTACGATACAATCGTTGAAAAAGCAACTTCACAGGAAATTTATTTTCTAAAATAGATTTATATTGTAGAAACTCAATATAATTAATTAATTTGGTTAATTCAGTATAATCACCGATGGTTGGCTTCCTCTGAGGTCCTCGGAGGGGTTGTCATCGTCTCTTCTCAGGTGTTCGGTCATCTCAGATCGTTTAAGGGTTGGATCCAGACTGAAGCTTGTGTAATTATGGGATGTTAATCCAGAAACAGAGAAACAAATAAAGACACATAATTAGCGTAGCAGTTGTTCCATCCAGGAATAACCCTGGATGAAATTATCAGTATAACCCAAGCTAAAGCATAATAATGTGCATTTGTTCAGATAGACTGGCAGTACAAGATTGTGAGATGCATTATATGAATGCTTGGCTAAAGAGATGCGTCTTTAATCTAGATTTAAACAGAGAGAGTGTGTCTGAACCCCGAACGTTATCAGGAAGGCTATTCCAGAGTTTAGGAGCCAGATATGAAAAAGTTCTCCCTCCTTCAGTGGACTTTGCTATCCGAGGTCCTACCAAGAGTCCAGAGTTTAGTTCCTTAGGGAGCGGGTTGGATTGTAGCGTGATAGAAGATTAGTTAGGTACGCAGGAGCTAAATCATTTAGGGCCTTATAGGCAAGTAATAATATTTTGTAACTGATACGAAACTTAATAGGTAGCCAGTGCAGAGACTGTAAAATTGGAGTAATATGGTCATATTTTCTTGACCTGGTAAGGACTCTAGCCGCAGCATTTTGTACTATCTGTAGCTTGTTTATTGAAGATCTAGAGGTCTAGAGTCTAGAGGTCATGAATGCATGAACTAACTTTTCTGCATCAGAAACACTTAACATGTTCCGTAGCTTGGCAATGTTTCTAAGATGGAAGAATGCTGTTTTTGTAACATTGGAAATATGATTTTCAAAAGATGGGTTGCTGTCTAATATAACACCCAGATTTTTGACTGTAGAGGAAGTAACAGTACATCCGTCTAGTTGCAAATTGTGATCCAAGAGATTCGGTTTACTGTTTTTAGGTCCAATAAGTAATATCTCTGTCTTATCTGAACAATAGGTCTGAGAGGAAATCTGCAAATTATTTTTGAAAATCTGTATATGGCCCTGGCGGTCTATACACAGTAGCCAGAGCAAGAGATAGGACAGATTTATTTTGCTTATCTGACAGTTTAACATTGAGCATAAGTATTTCGATTGAGTCAAACCTGTATCCTGTATTCTGAGTAGCATTGATAATATCACTATATATTGTTGCGACACCGCCGCCACGACCGGTCTCACGAGGCTCGTGCTTATAACAGTAGCTTGGTGGAGTAGATTCATTTAGACCAAAATAATAATTTGTTTTAAGCCAGGTTTCAGTCAGACAGAGTACATCAAAACTATTATCTGTGATTATTTCATTTACGATAACTGCTTTCGGTGTGAGTGATTGGATATTTAGGAGCCCAAGGTTTAAAAAAAAATTTTGTTCATTTATTTAGCATTTTTTCTGGTTTAATCACGATCAGATTTGTTCTAGATCCTGCATTAAATGTATATTTTGATCTCACTATTCGGGGAACAGACACAGTCTGTATAGATTGGACACTGCAAGTACCTTTATCATTTAAGTGGGTAGAACAAAAGTCATCAGAGCTGTTATTGGAGAATTGGCTTACTAGTCAGATGGAGCGTAGCGTCCTGGTGATGTTGTCCGACAGGAGTTCCGCACCGACTCTGCTGGGGTGCAGGCCATCAGCACGAAATAGCCTAGGACGCTCCCAGAAAAGATTCCAATTATTGACAAAGAGAATTTTCTGATGTTTACACCACGACAACAACCATTCATTTAAAGCAAACAGTCTACTGAACCGTTCATGTCCTCGTCGATACGTGGGAAGAGGTCCTGACACGATGATCGTCGTCGCTGGCGATGTGCTGCGTACCGTCTCGACCAGGCTCCTGAAGTCCCTCTTCAGTGTCTCCGTCTGCCGCAGCTTGGTGTCGTTAGCCCCCGCGTTAATCACAACAGCTGCAACGCTCTCGTCATCCTTCAGGATCGCGGGTATCTGCACAGAAACATCGAGAACACGAGCACCAGGGAGACAATGAGTGTGCACTTTACCTTCAACTAACGTAGCACTTTTCCAGGTTTTTCATGACCATACAAACCCTGAATGTGACGATCGGGTGCGGGTCAGGTTCGGTTATCTAAATCAGACAAAAATATAGGTGCTGGCGGTTGGCGGGTGGATAAATAATATGAAGCTGCGGATTCGGGTGATGTTTTAGCTCATCCGCGCATCACTAATATACACATATGTGTCCTCAGCTAAAGTCATTTTATTGTGATTTGCCGTTTTCTACAAAAAATCATCCTTCATAAGGTAAAGAACATTCTGTGAAAATGTAATCTTTTTATCTGTAATATTGACTGAGTTAGGTCTTGTCAAAGTTTTAAATTATAGTGAAATTAATGGTAAAAATCAAACTTTGATGCTTGTTTTCTCATAATTAGATTTTGAGACTTTAGCCTGGATTTCACAGAGAGGGTCACGTATACTCTTGATGGGCGCTCTTTTTCCACCAGATTCAATTTTACCATCTCCTATCGTCCAGGTCCCAAGAATGTGAAAGCGGACACACTATCTCGCCTGAATGAGCGCTGTGCTACGTCCGAACTGACTGCATTGTATTTTATGTATAATCATTTTCTATTTAACTGTTTTAAATCTCATTTTAAATCAATTTCTATATCATTTTAAAACTCCTTGTTTTATTATTTTTAACTTCTTGTTTTTATTGCTGTGAATGATTATTTCACATTCTTTTATGTAAAGCACTTTGAATTACCAATGTGTATGAAATGTGCTATACAAATAAACTTGCCTTGCCTTGCCTTCATGCTCCTGAAGATGTCAGTGAAGAGCCTGAACCCATTCATGTTGGTATTACATCTGGGCACTGGCCACCCAGGGGCCAACAGCACCCTGGTGCCTGGACACCTACAAACTTCAACATTGTGTAAATAGCACAACAAAAATAATAAGAACAAACATACAAATTAAACCATTTCAAACAGGGCCCACTGGTACAACCTGAACCGGGGCCCCGCAACCGCCAGATACGGCCCTGCGTACACTTACTATAATTAATTATTAATATGTATTTCAGCGGTGCTCCAGATGGCCAGTATTTTCACACTACATGACTATCTGGGGTAGCATTTCACATTGCATGATGGATCAGCAACAGGAGGTTACACACTGCAATGACTTTACTATAGGAAGAATCAGCGACTCTCTATGGTCTGCAAACTACAGCCAAAATACATGTGAGAAGTGAAGGAAATAATGCAAGATCACACTGATATGATGGTCTATAAGTCCTCCCCGAATGCACAATAATTAACAAAGATGACTTGTTAACAAAAATACTCCTGCTGGGAATTTTGTATATACACAAATCTAAGTAGCCTACTTGAAAGTGAAACCAACGTGTTGTGCATTTTATAATGAGTTTATTTCTTATAGCCTATAAAAGCCCTCAAAGTGATGAAAACTTAAAATGCAATAACTCTTTTGTCCTATATAGAAGAATGTATTTTTTTCAGTCAGAACTGTGAAACAGCTCCAGTTCAGATATTTAGTATGCAGAATATTTCACGGGCCTTTGCGACACATCTGTGATTCTCTCAGATTGCGTCTTTAATAACTCACATTGCGTGATTGTCACTGCGTGAACAAGCACCGATTTGCCTTCGGGCATTTGTCGGCGATTTATCAAAAGCTATCGGCGAGTGAAAAATCGAGCTAAAATCGTGCAGACTGAACTTGGCATTAGGCAAACTATGGAGTTTGCTATGAAAAGAAAAACAAAAAGTCACACAAATCCTCTATAAAGTCACTTACATTCCCTTGACATACAATATTTAATGTAGGCATACAAATAGTAATGTTATAGTTCTGCCAAAACACTATAGGTGTAGTGTTGTGTTGGCTAAAAAATACTAATTATAGAAGCTTGTTTAGCACAATGTTGTCACTGTAGTTTGGCCAAGGCTGTTACAGCAGGAAATAAAATAAAATATGCAGATAAATGACTGTATTTTGGTCTTCTACATATGTCAACTTAGTATTTACAAACACTGCTATAGTGAGTATTGATAGGCCTATTTTTAAATAACCATGCCACAATACAGTACTGTGTTTTCATTTATTTCTAAGAGATGCAGATGTACAGATTGTCTAAACAGTTACCCAGAAAGCACGTATTGTCTCTTTGTGCCAAACAAGGATGTGGCTTTGTTTCCAACCACATATGACCGAGTTCTCATGTTTGGCATTCTGCTTGGTGCTTACAGCTGCAGCTTATGCATGAGCAGTGATGTTTAGCATAACCTGATTTTACTGTGTGCGACATGTTCCTGGATCCACATCTTTGTCGACCCTGGAACAACTTTGTTATTAACCAATCAGATTTGAAGAAGAAGTTTATCATTTTTGTGAAGTTTACATTTACATTTAGTCATTTTGCAGACGCTTTTATCCAAAGCGACTTACAATTGGAAAATACATAAAGCGATAAACTATCAAGTTTAGGCTTATAATCAGTGTTTGGTGCTTGTACATCAGTGTCATTCATCTATAATGTCCTCTGATTTTAGGGATTACTCATGGGTAAGTTTAGGTTTAGGTGTAGGGAAATGGTCAAGATTACATTTTTGCATTAAAATGTTGTTCCAGGGTCAACAATATATTCTGACCCAGGAACACATCTAACTCAGCAAAATCAGGCCGTGTGTGATGTTTATTGTAGGAAACGAGGGATAAACATCAAGTTTAGCCTGAAATACTTTGATACTGATGCATTGCAATAAAGGCTTCTGAATGTTCACATTTAGATGGACCGTCACTATTTACTAATACAATAGAAGTGATTCCTAGTTTATCAACATAATCTGGTTTTGAAATGTAAACAGCTGGCTGACTATATAGAAGGACTGGCTCTGTGAATTTTGTCCAACCTATTGTCAGGTGCATGTATCCTAGAGGTGAGTGAAATGAGATTTTACATGGGGTTTTTGCACATTTTTATGAGAGCACAGTAAAGTTAACTGCTATTTCAAAATAAAAAAAAATGCTAATGCCCTACTTCATGCACAACAAATTACCACATACAATACATACAACATAACTGTGGTTTTCTATATGAGTAAGATGCTTGCATCTCAGATGGCATCGATATATGTGCACCACAAATGAGGGGGTGACAGTTCCTGTCTCTCCGTGAGAAAGTCTGCCCACCTGCTTGAGTTCATTTTAATAGTGCCAAACATTTATCTACAAGATAATGGTAAGGTATGTTGAACAACTAAATAAATTGTGAAATGTATAAGAAACCAAGGATTCAAACAATGTATTGACAGGTGCTAATGATTTAATGTTTTTTTTCTTCACAGACCAAGACACTCAGCATTCATTACAGCAAGGGGAGGAGACATTAGAGGGGAAAGCTGCTACTATCGGAGTATGTTTTAAGTACTGTACGAACCTGTAATGTTCTACACTACTACAAATCTGTCTGAGCTGCAAGGATCTGCAAACATGGTGCACTCAGAACATCCATTCTTTGAATCCACCTTGCTGAATAAACTGACGTCTGCCAGTACATTTGCAATTGCTTTTATATTTATTGTTCTTTTAAACTGGACTTTCAGTGTCCATGTAATGATTTTTACCAGTGGTTCTGCAGAATATACAGTATATTGGTCTTCCATTTATTGACTTTTGTTTTAATACAGACCTTAACCGCTAAAACATTTACAATGATTTCTGCTCTGTGGTGTTCTTGTGCACATGCGTACTGATCGCATGAATAATGCAGTCCCCATAGACCCTGCTCCCGTGCACTTTTCTATCAGGCATGCAGAAGATTGTCCTGTAAACATTTTAGGAGAAACCTACTGCTTTATGCATTATGAATCATAACAGATTTGATTGATGGTGACGCTGTGGTGTGCTAAAATCAAACGATCAAATTCCTTGCAAAGAGAGCAACAAACTTACTGCTGAAGAATCTGACAATATTAACCATTATCAGGCTCTATCACAGGTACTTTATTAACCATCCAATAATATGAATATTATACAATTTATTAATGCAATAATAACATGGTAACACTTTATTTTAAGGTCTCTTAACCAGTTGCTTATTAGCATGCATATTACTAGAATATTAGCCATTTATCAGTAGTAATTAAGCACATATTAATGCATTATTCTACATCACTAATAATACCAACACCTAAATTGAATAACTACCTTACAAACTAATAAAAAGCGGCTAATTAGGAGTTTATTGAGGGAAAAGTCATCGTTAATAAATAATAAGTGTTCCCTACTCTAAAGTGTTACCAAAAACACATCCTGAATAATGAAACAATAAGCATTAATCCATGTCAATCCATGATTTCTACGTGTTGTCAGTTTTGCACAACATTCTACTACATGTCTCTATTTGAAGACATATGAAGAGGAGAAAATAGGAAAAGAGTGAAAACAAAAACTAAAGTAAAATGTATTAATGTTTTAAATGTGCGCAGAATAAATGGTACTTTGGACTGGACATATTGTCTAACCAAACGATTGAATTTGTCATGTCAAGAAACTCATTGAATGAACCACACAAGAACCTTCCTTGGTAAGACCAGAACCCTCTTCTGCATTTAGCCTGTTCATTTAACAGACTAACAAATGAGGAATATAAGAGCATAACCATTAAGGCACAGAGAAAAGTGAACTAATTAATGAAAAGTATAAGCACATATGAAGATTATGAACAAAGCGCTCTTGTGAACACACCTCCAAAACATTCCAATTAAACCACTGACTACTTTAACAGTGTTTTTGGTACCTTTCTGGGCCTTGAACGTGTAAGAAACATTACTGTCTATGGGAAGATCAGAAAACTCTCGGATTAAGTCCAAAACATCTTGATTTGTGTTCTGAAGATGAACGAAGGTCTTACGGGTTTGGAACGACACGAGGGTGAGCAATTAATGGCTTATGACTTTTAATGACTTAATGAATTTTAATTTTGGGGTGAACTATCCCTTTAACACAATTGTGGCTTTCTGTATTGATGTATATATCTCCATTTCAACAAAAATGTCAGTTACGCCCTTCTGGTTCCCACCCGTCGATTTGTACTTGTCCATACTTGTCCAGGTAAACACTAAGAAAAAACCTTATGACACTGGTTTTTAAAAACCTCATTGTGGATCCTACAACATGTAATGTTTAAAACAAGTAATGTCATTGTTGCATTGGTTATATGGGTATATAGTGTTTATAATTATAGGTATAATTATAGGAATTATGGGTATAATAGCGTTTGGTCTCGTACTGTATCGCGTCTCTTGTCAGTGTCTGCGCTTGCTTGGCCATCTGTTGTGATAAACAGGAAAGTGTGTTCAAGTGCCAGCAGAAGACTGTGTAAAGAAATAATCTTTGAGAGAAGCAATCTATCAGCGGAAGTTAAAAGCAGCTCGTAAGTGTATTTACTTAGTAGTGTTTAGTGCAGTTGCCGTTGCTAGGAAACGCTTGTTTTGTTTACTGTGTTGAGATTTGCTGAAATCACGCTTGGTCACGTACTGTATCGCATCTCTTGTCAGTGTCTGCGCTTGCTTGGCCATTTGTTGTGATGAACAGGAACGTGTATTCAGCTGAATTCAAATAGTGATTTGTTAGACGGGTTTAAAAAGGTTAATATACCGCGGCAGCCGTCGTGTGAAGCCCTCCTTGTGTGAAGAACGAAGAGTGTAAAGACCATCGACTCTACCGTGCGACTCCACCACCGGGCAGGGACACCGGCAAGGGATATAAGTATCGCTTTTTATTTATCCTCTTTTCTTCTACTTGTTTCACTTCTATTTTCGTTTTTATAACCAATTCTTACTATGTGTTTGCAGATCAATACTATCACTACCACTCGCAAAGCACACATCACACACTGTAGACAGCGCAATCCTAACAACCTGCGTACTTTGCCTATGTCTACTAATACATTACTTTCTTTTTCTATTGGTCTCTGGAATTGTCAGTCTGCTGTCAACAAAGCTGATTTCATTACTTCCATTATTAGTCATTCAAGGCTAAACATCATGGCCCTGACAGAGACCTGGATCAAACCAGAGGACAATGCTACACCTACAGCACTCTCCAATAATTTCTCCTTTTCCCACCCCCCCCCGTTTGACTGGAAGAGGTGGAGGTACTGGTCTGCTCATCTCTAATAATTGGAAATTCACTCCTTTATCATCTCCGAGTATAAACAGCTCCTTTGAACCACATTCGGTTACTATTACCTACCCTCCAAAAATCAATTTTGTAGTTGTTTATCATCCTCCAGGACCACTAGTTAACTTTGTGCAAGAATTAGATGTGTTGCTCTCAAACTTTCTTGAGGATGGTACACCCTTAGTTATACTTGGAGACTTTAACATCCACCTAGATAAACCTCAGGCTGCAGACTTCCACACTCTACTTGCTTCTTTTGATCTCATGAGAGTGTTAACTACGGCTACTCACAAATCAGGCAACCAACTGGACCTTATTTACACACGACACTGCTCCACTGATCATGTGCTGGTTACTCCACTGCACACCTCGGACCACTTCCTCCTTACTCTTAACCTCTACATGATTCCTGACACATCACATACCCCTCCACATGTCACTTATCGACGTAACTTACACTCGCTCTCACCCTCCCGGCTATCTGCTATGGTTTCATCTTCGCTTCCTCCCCTTAAACAGTTATCATATCTTGATGCTAACAGTGCTACTGACACTTTCTGTTCCAATCTGATGTCTTGTTTTGATACTTTCTGCCCCTTATCTTCCAGGCCAGCACGTACCACTCCTTCTGCCCCTTGTCTATCTGTCGTTCTCCGCGAACATCATTCTAAACTCAGGGCTGCAGAAAGGGTATGGCGCAAATCACAAAATCCTTCTGACCTTAATTTTTATCGATCACTCCTCTCTGACTTCTCTGCTAATGTCTCCACTGCTAAAAGCACATACTATCATGACAAAATTAACAATTCACCTAATTCTCGCATGCTCTTTAAAACATTTTCCTCCCTCCTTTGTCCTCCTCCTCCCCCTCCTTCATCAACTCTGACGACTTTGGCACATTCTTCATTAATAAAATTACAAACCTCACTGCACAATTTTCCACACCACAATCTGTCAAACACATCTTACCAGCAAACATAAACTCGTTCACATACTTCTCTCCACTCTCTGAGGCAGAAATCTCTAAACTCATCCTTTCCAGTCATCCTACTACTTGTCCGCTTGATCCTATTCCATCTCATCTCCTTCAAGCTATTTCTCCTGCAGTTGTACCTACACTCACTCACATCGTTAACACATCCCTTCACACTGGAGTTTTTCCCTTAGCATTTAGACAGGCTCGTATAACCCCACTTCTTAAGAAACCCACTCTTAACCCAACTCTTTTAGAGAACTATAGACCAGTTTCCCTTCAACCTTTCATTGCATACACACTTGAATGAGCTGTGTTCAACTAATTCTCTGCCTTTCTCACACAGAACAACCTCCTGGACAGAAACCAATCTGGCTTCAGAAGTGGACATTCCACCGAAACTGCCTTGCTCTCAGGTGTTGAAGACCTAAGACTTGCAAGAACGGCTTCTAAGTCTTCATTACTTATATTGCTGGATCTGTCTGCTGATTTTGATACGGTCAACCACCAGATCCTCCTGTCAACCCTACTGAGAAAGGGCATCTCAGGAACCGCACTCCAGTGGTTTGACTCTTACCTCTCAGATAGGTCCTTCAACGTATCTTGGAGAGGCGAGGCATCCAAGTCACAACATCTAGCTACAGGGGTGCCTCAGGGCTCAGTGCTTGGACCACTTCTCTTCTCTGTCTACATGGCTTCACTAGGTTCTGTCATTCAGAAACATGGATTTTCATATTACTGCTTTGCTGATGACACTCAACTCTACCTCTCATTCCATCCTGATGATCCGACGATAGCTGCTCGCATCTCAGCATGTCTAACAGACATTTCTTGCTGGATGAAAGACCTTCAACTAAACCTAGCTAAGACAGAACTGCTGTTGGTTTCAGCAAACCCATCGTTTCATCACAATTTCACCTTCCAATTAGGCTCATCAACCATAACTCCTTCAAAAACAGCCAGAAACCTTGGAGTTGTGATTGATGATAAGCTGAATTTCACAAACCACATTACTAAAACTGCCCGGTCCTGTAGATTTGCATTATATAATATTAAGAAGATCAGGCCCTTTCTCTCGGAACATGCAACACAACTCCTTGTTCAGGCTCTTGTTCTGTCCAGACTTGACTATTGCAATGCTCTCTTGGCAGGTCTTCCAGCCAGTTCCATCAAACCTCTACAATTAATCCAAAACGCTGCTGCAAGATTAATCTTTAATGAGCCAAAAAGAATGCACGTCACACCTCTGTTCATCAATTTGCACTGGCTACCAATAGCTGCTCAAGGCATTAAATTCAAGGCATTAATGTTTGCCTACAGAACCCTTTACCTAAATTCATTACGTCAGACTTATATGCCCTCTAGAAGCTTGCGTTCTGCAAGTGAACGACGCATTACTGTACCATCCCAAAGAGGCACAAAATCACTTTCACTGACTTTTGCATTAACTGTTCC
This sequence comes from Schizopygopsis pylzovi, assembly GCA_027422435.1. Taxonomy (NCBI): domain Eukaryota; kingdom Metazoa; phylum Chordata; class Actinopteri; order Cypriniformes; family Cyprinidae; genus Schizopygopsis; species Schizopygopsis pylzovi. Next base: position 34,985,131 of record CM049827.1, read on the forward strand.
CATCTGGTGGAATGACCTGCCCAACTCAATCCCAGCAGCTGAATCCTTACCATCTTCAAGAAACGGCTAAAAACACATCTCTTACATCTTTATTTGACCCTCTAACTCTAGCTCTCTCTATTCTCATTCTATTTTATCTAATCTGTCTTCATATTATTTAAACACACACACACACACATTTGACCCTCTATCATTTGCATATTTATTCTCTAACTGCTAGCTTTTCTTGTAAAACTAACACTAAGTTTCATTTTTCTATATTTTACATACTCGTAAAAAAAAAAAAAAAAACATCCTTCCTACGTGTACTGCGTTCGGCTAACCAGGACTTGTAATAGCACTTGCATGTTGTTGCTCTTTTGTTGGTTTTGATTGCTTCTATAATTTCCTCATTTGTAAGTCGCTTTGGATAAAAGCGTCTGCTAAATGACTAAATAAAATATATATGTTTTTACAATTGATAGTAGGAAAGGGTTGCTTATTTAGTAGCTATTTAAATAGCTTTTTGTTCCTCTGTTGTAAGTCACTTTGGATACAAGTGTCTTCTAAATGCATGTCATGTAAACGTGATTAATGACTTTACATAAGTACTTTCATACTTTTGCTTATATGGAGCTTGAGTTTGCACACTGGTGTCATGATTCTGACGTTACGGGGGGGAGGAGGAAACTGAAAGCAAAGCAGTAGTTTGTGAGAGCTTCTGTAGAAACCTCATACGTGTCTGAGCTGCAAGGATCTGTCAATATGCCACATCCAGATCATCCATCCATTGAATCTGCCTTAATGAATAATCTGTTGGCTCCAGGAAGTGCATTTGCTATCGCTTTCATATTTCTTGTTTTTCAGTACTCATTCAAACTGGACTTTCAATGTCCATGTAATGCTTTTCCCAACGAAGCATTCTGTTTGTCATACGCTCTTATTCCATTCTTAGGACTTTTATTAGTACTGTCCTTAACAACTAACACATGTACAATAATGTGCACACGGGATCCAGCATCCTGCTTTAGTGCAAGCTGTTCATCTGGATGTTGCTGCAGGATTTTCTGTAAACACATAGTGAGAAACTTTGTTCTTTCTACATTATGGATCGTAACTATTTGTATTGACGGTGATGCTTGGGTGTGCTATAAACTAACAGAAAAAAACATCACAAATTGGTATGATCAAACTCCTTGTAAAGAGAAGGACAAACTTATTTTGGAGGAATCTACGAATATTAGATTTTATCAGGCACAATCACAGGTATGTACATTTTTTTCAATACATGTTTTTAATATTTAAATTATGACTACCACACTAACATATATATTTTTTAATTAAGTCTGGGCTAGTTTTCACACTTATTACTCCAGTTAATATAATCAGATCAATTATTCTTAGAAAAAAGAATAATTGACTTCAAAATAGCATTTGCACATTTTATTGACCAAAACAATTGCTAATTTAGTTTTGTGACTTTAATTCAATAATTGTGCGCTTAATATGTTTAATTTGATCATAATAGCAACGCATTTGACAAGAGTATCGCTAAAACTCAAAAGTTAATGTACTTCTGGAATTAATGCATCCTAAATCATCTATATGGTGCTTTACAGTTTTTGTTTTATTCGTTTTGGTAATATTTTCATATTTTTTTTCATGTAAGGTGTCTATTTTCAAAACTCTTAGTACAAAAAGTCCAAACTGATCACACGTATAACATCGCTAGTCATTCTTTGATCTCATGCTTTCATTATAATTACACATATTTTAATCCACACAATCATTGTTTCAAAATAGGGCTGTCACGATATTACATTTTTCATATTACGGTTATTGTGGCCATAGGAAATCACAATATCAATATATCGCGCGATATGTATAGAAATCTTGGGGGGGAGAAAATATATCCATCAAATAAAATTTTACTTTGTTTATTGAGTTTTTCTCAATAAACTCAATAATTTCTCAATTTGTTTTTCACCAAACGAATATAAGGATACTGATAAACGCAGGGCACAAGACTTTCTCTGTCTTCTTTGGAGCTCCTATGAAATAACAAGAGAAAATACTGTAAGTTCAACAGTATGACGAATACATATTAATGGTAACACTTTACAATAAGATGTCATTTGTTAACATTGATGTATTAACTAACAATATATCTATCACATCATTTATTAGTCTTTGTTAATGTTAATACAAATACAGTCGTTCATTGTTCATATTAGTTCACAGTGCATTAATGTTTACAAATGCAACTTGTGATTATGCATTAGTAAATTATATAATTAACTAAGATTAATAAATACTGTGTAAGTATTGTTCATTCTTATTTCATGTTAACCAATGCAATTTACTAATGTTAATTAATGAACCTTATTGTCAAGTGTTGCCATATTAACATCTAGACTGATACTTTAACCTGTTACCTTGCTGAGTTTGACACGCCTGGTCTAGAACAAGCGCAGATGAGGCATTAAGTGAACGAGTTACAGAGTTTAATGTAGCAATGTGGTCGCTCAGTTTTTCAAGATCAGTTTTAGTCTTGTAACTGTTAACAGATTTGAACAAAGACATAACGTGTTACTACGTACAGGCCGTATTGATTGCAAATACAAAAATAAGGCGAATAAAGAAAACGCGGTAAGCGTCTCTGCTAGAAGGTTAATGTCACATTTCCCATTCTATGACTAGTACAATAATGGGAACTTACTCTGATGAACATGGCCAGGCTCTTCTCAGAATAAAGCCCTGTTCGTACTACAAGTGACTCTCAGTGGCAAAGCGACACGATCCCATTCATTTCAATGCAGAGCTGGCGATTTCCGGCGACAGCGACTGGATAGGGCGTGTCCAGCGATGCGACAAAGTTCAGAATCCTTCAACTTTATGCAAATGAAGATCGACTTTCGGGAGCGACAGCCAATAGGAAAGAAGACGGTTGAGCTCACGCGATCGTTCTCCTCTCAGCCGTAGATAAACATACTCAATGGAAAAAAGTAGGCTCTGTTTCTCATTCATTTTTGTTTGTATGTATGGACTCAATTCATATTTATATTATATTTAGAGTTTTGCCTCCAAAATGTTTGTATGTAGCGGCAATAAACCTAATTTGCTGTCAAGACAACAAGTAGCGAGAACGTCCACTAGCACCCAGATAACCCAGCCCCTGACGACATGCAGCGACAAAGTCTGGTAGTGTGAACGCAGCTTAAGTCTTCTTCTTGTTTGACGGTGTCAATACTGCCACCTGGAGGTCAACCAGGTACTGGCGCTGGAGTATTTACATGTGGTGGTAAGACTCCTGTTTATTTTAAATATCGCCAATACCGGTATATCGTCACACACTAAATTGACACAATATCGATAATTGTTATCGTCAATTTTCAATTTTTTTTTCAAAAACAATGTTTCAATTGATCTTCTTTCAATTTAGTACTTTCAACAATCAGTTTATTCAAGAGCAAACAATGCAAGATACATATTTTCAAATCACATTTGTTGCTGAAATAATTACAGTAATAGAGGCAATAATTATCATGTTAGAAAATACACCTATATTTTCTAACTTTCCTAACTTCCTCTTGCTTGTATCCTGCTTTGCTTACAAATTGTAAAACACAGGTTTTACAAATGAGGACATCTTCAAAGGGAGGTTTTTGGTGATTTTGTCAGGTTTTGCTCACTTTTGGGTACCAATTTGTCCCCATAATATGATCACACACACACGAGAGAGAGAGAGAGAATACATGTATTTGTGTTTAAAAACGGGTTTTATACTGTACAAACTATATATTGTACAGGTGCATCTAATATTATCATGAAAAAGTTATAATTGTTTGGGGGGGAACATTTCAAAAAGTTCAACTTTCATATACTCTAGATTCACTACATATAAAGTAAAATATTTAAAATGTTTTTTTTTTTTTGATGATGATGATGATGATTAGATTGTACTGCTCATGAAAGTAAAAAAATCCAATATGTCAAAATACTGGCATATTTCCTAAGATCAATCAAAAAAAGGATTTAAAAGTTCAAGTAATTTAAAGTATGTTAATTTCTGCAATCAATACTTGGTCGGGACTCCTTTAGCACAAACATTCCAGCATCAGTGAGGTGTGCCATGGAAGTGATCAGCCTGTGGCACTGCTGAGGCACTATTGAGCCTTCAGCTCGTCTGGATTGTTAGATCGACTGTTTCTCATCTTTCTGTTGGAAATATCCCATAGATTCCATATGTGGTTCAGGTCAGGCATGTTGGCTGGCCAATCAAGCAATGTAATATGAGGGTCAGCAAAGCACTGGTTTTGGCAGTATGGGCAGGTTCTAAAGTCCTGCTAAAAAATAAAATCATCTGCTGACAAGCTTTATGGAGAGACTGGACGCATAAAGTGCTCCAAAATTTCCTGGTAGACGGCTGCATTGACTTTGGACTTGATAAAACACAATGGACCAACACCAGCAGACGTCACGGCCCCCCAAATCATCACTGACTTCGGAAACTTAACAGTGAACTTCAAGCGACTCGAATTCTGTGCCTCTCCAGTCTTCCTCCAGACTCCAGACCCTGATTTCCAAAGTAAATGCAACATTTACTTTTATATGAAAAGAGGACTTTGGACCACTGAGCAACAGTCCAGTTAATTTTCTCCTTAGCCCAGGTAAGATGCTTCTGACGATGTTTCTGCTTCAGAAGTGTCTTGGTAGCTCTTTTCCTGAAGATGTCTGAGCGTGGTGACTCTTGATGCACTGACTCCAGCTTCAGTCTAGAGCCCTGCGCGGGACTGTTTTCTTAAACCTGCACCCGCCTGCTCCCGCTGAATTTCTGACCAGGACCGCCCACTCCCGCAACCTGCGTGTTCCAGTCCCGCCCACGCCCGCAATGTTTGTGTCCACTCCCGCCTGCTTCCACAGACTTTCTGTCAGAGCTTGTGAACAATTTACACAAATACTCAGACTAAATATTTGTTCAAGTTAACATCCAGAATAGCAGGTTTTAAGCATGACTGCATTTAAATAAGACGAAGTAATAAGCACCACATGTGACAAAAACATTGGGTATTGTTTTTTTATTAGCATTATAAAATGTTAACCATTTTAAACAAAACCACAACTAGAGGCACCTCAGTTTTTTAAACGTACTTTATGATACACAAGCACCAAACAATTAACTAAACAAACAGTTTAACACTTAACAGTTTAAGTAAATAAGGCAAAGCACAATAGGAAATACTTTAACTTATTAAATAATTAAACACATAGAACTTAGAAAATAGGTATGTTGCCTTAGGGCAGAGGAGCCAGATTTATGTCCGTTAAATGAACACTTTTGCACATATATATATCACAAAAGTTTAACTCCTTCTTATTTTTTAGCGACAATTGAGAAATGTTTCAAGATGTCTGACTTGGCTTGCTTTGCTTTTGTCAAGTAAACGGGCGCTTTCATTTTCTTCTAAACTTAATGTGTTGACTCCATTTCTATTAAAATCACACCGTTCCCTGCTGATCTACCACAAAAATGTCTGACCGCCCTCTCCAAAGGTAAAACTGCCCGCTCCCGCGAGATTTGCATCAAACCCATTGCAACCCTCTACTTCAGTCCACTCCTTGTGAAGCTCTCCCAAGTGTTTGAATCAGCTTGACAGTATTCTCAAGCTTGTGGTCATCCCTGTTGCTTGTGCACATTTTCCTGCACAATTTCCTACACTTCCTTCCAGTCAACGTTGCATTTAATATGCTTTGATACAGCACTCCTTGAACAGCCCCCCCCCCCCTTTCAGTAATGACCCTCTGTGACTTATCCTCTTTGTAGACGGTGTCAATGACCCTCTTCTGGACCATTGCTAAGTCAGCTGTCTTCCCCATTATTGTGGTTTCAAAGAACAAGAGATATTCACAATTTATACTGTATGGATGGTCATTTATTGAAGCTCAATTGTAAATATTCTAATATTTTGAGATACTAGTTTCATTTGAAATTGTTTATAAGTAAATAGTACACAACATTAGGCAACATTTTAATAAAATAATAATAAATATTTATTTGCAACAACTGATGGAGGACAGAATGCTGCACGCACATGTAGCATTGTCAAAGTAATGTTTGGTGAGTCAGTCCCGTCGCCAAGATAATGCCCTACACCTTTACATCTACATATAGTCATTTAGCAGACGCTTTTATCCAAAGCGACTTACGATTGAGTGGTTCCCAAAGTGGGGTGCGCAGACCAGGGGTACGCAATGGAATGATGTTGATGATCTATGTGCCAACACGGAGGCCCATCCATCTCACTTAAAATGGGTAGTATGTTTTTTTTCTTTTTGATTTATATCTTACATTTTTAGTTTTGTATATACAGTCAGGGCATGATATTGACTACAGCCAAATGCAGGTTGATTTCAGCATTGACGGGTAACACGGTCACTCCCATTTTGGTGGGTTGAATTTTATTTACGGCAACAGAGCACATCATTAATGCTTCGACACAAGTGGATTTTTTTTTGAAGGGGTAAATGAAAGAAAAATATAAGTGACCGACCAGACTCTGATTAAAACATCTAATGGACCCTTTTCACAAGACTTAATAATCCTCAGGTAAATCCTCAGGTTTTTCATATTCTATTTGTCTAAAAAACAATGTATGTACATTTATGAAACTATATTTGTATTATATCAACTTTGCATCAAATTACAAAAAACAAAAAACAAAACACAGAGTTAATGCTAATGCAAGGGTGTTTCTAATGCAGCATCTGTAACAGGGATGGTAAATTTGACATCAATCTCTCACTCTATTTTTTTTTTCTTTTTTGAAGTCATAAAAACACTATCATGGTTTCTATATTTCTATATAACTATATTTCTATAAACTATATTTCTTTTGCTATTTGAGTAAACGGGTGCAAAAAATGCAAAACAAATATCTATTTGTGGTACTATCCCATTCACTGCTCTTAAAATTAACCAAACTATGATGACGTCCACTGCTGAGAAACCCAGAAATCTGAAAAAGGTCCATTAGGGAAGCACCAAAATGTTGTTGAAAATTATTCTGATTTTATTACATTTGGTGGTGGGGGTGCTTGACACTTGTCAGACGTTATACACGTTTTACTTGGCATTGCACATATCTACTGAGAAGACATATTTGTGTAATTTAACATTTAATTTAAAATCTCACTGAGACATAAACCTTCTTAACCCTGAAGTATCGGAAAAAAAGTGCAAAAATTATACTTTCAGGGGTACAACAGCTTGTCACTAAGACATTACCCTCAAAGGGGCACATTTGTTCCTTCTTTATCCCTAAAGGGTGTATATTACCTTTGTCACAGTCTGTCTCCCTCTGCCTCGTGTTTCCCTGCCCATATTTGGTTTTCCTGTTTTTCCTGTCATCATTAGTTAATTAGTCTCCATTTGTGTCTTGATTTCGTCCCAGGTGTTTCCAGTCATGTTCCCCTTCATATAGTCTGTTCTGCCCCATGTTTCGTGTGGATTATTGTTAATGTCTCAACGTCAGTGAGTGTGTGTACCTGTCTCTGTCATCTCCGTGTTCTGTTCAAATTAAATGTTTAAAAAGAAGTTCTTCGTCTCCTCGTTCCGTGTTTCCTGGCTCTTCCGTGCAACCTCCTGGACTGAATCGTGACAGAATAATCCACCCAAGATGAGGCGGCGGCTGATTTTGGTTCCCCGCGAGGGATGGCCGGGAATCTTCAGCCTGCTCCTGCCCGCAACGATGAGGATGCCTCCGCTGATCCCATCCAGCTCATCGATGCCTCCGCTGGTCCCGTCCAGCTCACCGATGCCTCCGCTGGTTCCGTCCAGCTCACCGATGCCTCCGCTGGTCCCTGCCAGCTCACCGAGGCCTCCGCTGGTTCCGTCCAGCTCACCGATGCCTCCGCTGGTTCCGTCCAGCTCACCGATGCCTCCGCTGGTTCCGTCCAGCTCTACCGAGCGCCCACGTGAGTCAGAACCGCCGAAGTGCTCACGAGAGGCAGAGCCATCCGAGCGCCCAAGTGAGTTAGAGCTAGCGCTTTCCGAGCACCCCCGAGAGTTGGTCTCGTCCAGCTTGCCTTCGTCTCCGCTGGCCCCGCCCAGTTCACCTTCATCTCCGCTGGCCCTTACTGGGTATTCCCCGGCCGGCGAGCCGCCTAAAAAGATTTTGGGGGGGGGGCCATATACCCGATCCGCCATGGCCGTCCGAGTCCCCGGATCCGCCATGGTCACCCGAAGCTCCCGATCCGCCATGGCCACCCGAGGCTCCCGATCCGTCATGGCCACCCGAGGCTCCCGATCCGTCATGGCCGCCTGAGTCCCCGGATCCGCCGTGGCCGCCTGAGTCCCCGGATCCGCCGTGGCCGCCTGAGTCCCCGGATCCGCCGTGGCCACCTGAGTCCCCGGATCCGCCATGGGTCCCGGAACGGGCACCGCCCTGGAGGCCACCTGTCCGGTCTCCAAGTCCTTGAGGCCTCCAGAGCACCCACCCCCCCTCCCCTTTCGATGTCATATGGCGCGGGACGCGCCTAGGGGGAAGGGGGGGTAATGTCACAGTCTGTCTCCCTCTGCCTTGTGTTTCCCTGCCCATATTTGGTTTTCCTGTTTTTCCTGTCATCATTAGTTAATTAGTCTCCATTTGTGTCTTGATTTCGTCCCAGGTGTTTCCAGTCATGTTCCCCTTCATATAGTCTGTTCTGCCCCATGTTTCGTGTGGATTATTGTTAATGTCTCAACGTCAGTGAGTGTGTGTACCTGTCTCTGTCATCTCCGTGTTCTGTTCAAATTAAATGTTTAAAAACGAAGTTCTTCGTCTCCTCGTTCCGTGTTTACCTGGCTCTTCCGTGCAACCTCCTGGACTGAATCGTGACAGAATAATCCACCCAAGATGAGGCGGCGGCTGATTTTGGTTCCCCGCGAGGGATGGCCGGGAATCTTCAGCCTGCTCCTGCCCGCAACGATGAGGATGCCTCCGCTGATCCCATCCAGCTCATCTGCCACCTCCTGGTCCCGTCCAGCTCACCGATGCCTCCGCTGGTTCCGTCCAGCTCACCGATGCCTCCGCTGGTCCCTGCCAGCTCACCGAGGCCTCCTCGTTCCAACCAGCTCCCAGCCACCACCTCCCGCCACCGGACCTCCTCCACCGGTCCTCACCAACCGAACCGCCCACCAGAACCCATGCTCAAGGCAAGAGAACCCATCCGAGCGCCCAAGTGAGTCAGAGCCGCCCGGCGCCCCAGAGAATCAGCGCTTTCCGAGCACTCCAGAGAGTTGGTCTCGTCCAGCTTGCCTTCGTCTCCGCTGGCCCCGCCCTGTTCACCTTCATCTCTGCTGGCCCTTACTGGGTATTCCCCGGTCCGGCAGCCGCCTAAAAAGATTTTGGGGGGGGGCCAATATCCATCCCCATGGCTGTCCGAGTCCCCGGATCCGCCATGGTCACCCGAAGCTCCCGATCCGCCATGGCCACCCGAGGCTTCCGATCCGTCATGGCCACCCGAGGCTCCCAATCCGTCATGGCCGCCTGAGTCCCCGGATCCGCCGTGGCCGCCTGAGTCCCCGGATCCGCCGTGGCCGCCTGAGTCCCGGATCCGCCGTGGCCACCTGAGTCCCCGGATCCGCCATGGGTCCCGGAACGGGACCGCCCTGGAGGCCACCTTCCGGTCTCCAAGTCCTTGAGGCCTCCAGAGCACCCACCCCCCCTCCCCTTTCGATGTCATATGGCGCGGGACGCGCCTAGGGGGACGGGGGGGTAATGTCACAGTCTGTCTCCCTCTGCCTTGTGTTTCCCAACCAATTTGGTTTTCCTAACGTTTTTCCTGTCATCATTAGTTAATTAGTCTCCATTTGTGTCTTGATTTCGTCCCAGGTGTTTCCAGTCATGTTCCCCTTCATATAGTCTGTTCTGCCCCATGTTTCGTGTGGATTATTGTTAATGTCTCAACGTCAGTGAGTGTGTGTACCTGTCTCTGTCATCTCCGTGTTCTGTTCAAATTAAATGTTTAAAAAGAAGTTCTTCGTCTCCTCGTTCCGTGTTTCCTGGCTCTTCCGTGCAACCTCCTGGACTGAATCGTGACAATCTTAGAGTAGTATTATGTTCCCTTAAGGTAGTAATGTGTACTCTTATTGTACTATTGACTGTATTCTTCATGTCATATTAGCTTTAAAATATTAATTTTAAATCAGTGTTGATAAAAATGTAATGCTGCACTGAAGAAGTACTGAAGATTTATGTTGATATTGTTTGTTTCCTAGGTAATCGGCTTGATAATCCTCTTTATTACACCACTGATTTGGATGGTATGTTCCATGATTTATCAGTGTTGTAAAACGCCATACAAATCTTTATTTGAAGATGTATATGAAGAAGAGACAATGAGGTGTGCAGAGATGGAAATGCGAGAGATGATAAAAATAAAAAATACAGAAAAATGTAGAATCATTTTAAATAGTCCTGATACTTGGAAGACAAAGTCTAATACATTGATAAATCTAATCACTGAGGAAGAAAGCCAGGATCCTCCTCAGCGAAACCAGGATAATTCTCAGCTAGACCAGGATGATTCTCGTGCAAACCAGCATCATTCTCAGCTAGACCAGGATACTTCTCGTGCAAACCAGCATCATTCTCAGCTAGACCAGGATCCTCCTCAGCCACACCAGAATCCTCCTCCACCAAACCAGGATCCTTCTCATGCAAACCAGCATCATTCTCAGCGAAACCAGAATCCTCCTCAGCGAAACCAGGATCCTTCTCAGCCAAACCAGAATCCTCCTCAGCGAAACCAGGATCCTTCTCAGCCAAACCAGAATCCTCCTCAGCGAAACCAGGATCCTTCTCATGCAAACCAGCATCATTCTCAGCCAAACTAGGATCCTCCTCAGCCAAACCAGGATCCTTCTCAGCTAGACCAGGATCCTCCTCAGCCAAACCAGGATCCTTTTCAGCTAGACCAGGATCCTCCTCAGCCAAACCTGGATTCTTCTCATGCAAACCAGCATCATTCTCAGCTAGTCCAGGATCCTACTCAGCCAAACCAGAATTATCCTCATGCAAACTAGCATCATTCTCAGCTAAACCAGGATCCTCCTCAGCCAAACCAGAATCCTCCTCAGCCAAACCAGGATCCTCCTCAGCCAAACCAGGATCCTCCTCAGCCAAACCAGGATCCTCCTCAGCCAAACCAGGATCCTCCTCAGCCAAACCAGGATCCTCCTCAGCCAAACCAGGATCCTCCTCAGCCAAACCAGGATCCTCCTCAGCTAGACCAGGATCCTTCTCATGCAAACCAGCATCATTCTCAGCTAGACCAGGATCCTCCTCAGCCAAACCAGGATCATTCTCAGCTAGACCAGGATCCTACTCAGCCAAACCAGAATTATCCTCATGCAAACTAGCATTATTCTCAGCCAAACCAGGATCCTCCTCAGCTAGACCAGGATCCTCCTCAGCCAAACTCTGGAGCATTGACGGGCCTGGGCTGTTTTTCCCAAAAGCATCGTAAGCTTAAGTACATCGTAGACCCCGTGAAACCAATGGAGCTACGATCAACTTAGCGTTATGATGCTTTTGGGAAACACAGCCCTGGACTGTGGAGCAGTTGATGAGACCATGGTAACCCAACCATCAGAACACAACACATGACACAAAGGAGCACATAAAAAGGTCACATGAGGGGCAAGGGACAAATTACAAAATAAAAAAGACACAAAAGCATGAATAAAACCAACAAAATACATGACAATTGCATGGTGTGTAATGCAGCAGATTGTCAAATGTACATATTTAACTATAATAACTACATATTCATACCGGAGTAGGGCTGTCATGATTCCTCAATTTAATTCAAGTACTCGAATATAAATAATTCTTAAATAAATTTTCCCTGCGTCAATTAACCGGCAAAATACCAGAAATGCCATAAACTACCCAATATCAGGGAAAAAAATTAATTAATTAAAATAACCAAATAAAATGATGACTCATATGACTCGCATTTAAAGACATAGGCTGCATTCAAACCTGCACACTCTGTGAGTAGGTACTTAATTTCAATAGGTGCTTACTCAACGAGCACCAAAAGAGTACAGTACATATGTACTCCAGAGCCTGATCGCGTTAAGTATGAATGTGATCCGCACATCATCCATCATGTTGACATCATCAAGTGACTTACAATGTAATAACAAGCGCAACAACTAAAAAGATATAAGCGACAGGTTTAATTAATCTATATGTAAATATTTTGATGTTTCAAAAATGTGCATCCATCTGTAAATAATTTGCTCATTTTGTGGTCTTGTTGAAGAAACGCTGCCCTTATATTTTTGTGTAACCAATAACTTTTGGGTTGATTTAAGATTTTTAACCCTACTAATATGACCCACAGTTTTATCCAAAAATATATTTTTTATTACGAAAACCCAAAAATGGTTAATTCTTGATTATGTTGTTAATTTCTTTATTTTATGTGCAAAATGTTTCATCCAGAAGCAAAACTGGATTAAATCTCTTTTGTTTTCCTTTTTTTCTTGTTGAATTTAACTATTGTTTCATTTTTATGATTATTCAAAGATATTTAACCTTGCCATTGTGCTTTTTTTCTCTGTATTTTATCTAATGGTGTATGCAAACCCATCATATTTATGTTTCTGTTTTGTTGTCATTATGATTGTTCATTGTTAAAGATACAACCATCTTTTGCTGATCTTGTATGCAATTACAAGTTGTGCAATAACAAAAAAAAAAAATATATATATATATATATATATATGAGACCGACTAACACGATAACCTTACCTAGTACAGTTTTCCTCAGTGATTGCAATGTCTGCACAAAGGAGACGTTGGGCATCTTATTAAAGATCTCACCTTTGGAGGAGACTGTTGATTTTATACTCGAAAATGTAAGTATTACTACTTAAAAATGAATGCATTGCTAGCTCACCCAAACACTAACGTACAATAATAATGCTAAATGCTGGCCAATAATTAATTTATAAATTTAATATATATATATTTATATATATATATATATATATACAGTATCTCACAGAAGTTGTAAATATTTGTGTAAATATTTTATTCTATCTTTTCATGTGACAACACTGAAGAAATGACTCTTTGCTACAATGTAAAGTAGTGAGTGTACAGCTTGTATAACAGTGTAAATTTGCTGTCCCCTCAGAATAACTCAACACACAGCCATTAATGTCTAAACCGCTGGCCACAAAAGTGAGTACACTCCTAAGTGAAAATGTCCAAACTCAATAATTGCTAGGGGCTCCTTTTGCTTTAATTAATGCCTCAATTCGGTGTGTCATGGAGGTGATCAGTTTGTGGCACTGCTGAGGTGGTATGGAAGCCTAGGTTTCTTTGACAGTGGCCTTCAGCTCATCTGCATTTTGTGATCTCTTGTTTCTCATTTTCCTCTTGACAATACTCCATAGATTCTCTATGGGGTTCAGGTCTGGTGAGTTTGCTGGCCAGTCAAGCACACCAACACCATGGTCATTTAACCAACTTTTGGTGCTTTTGGCAGTGTGGGCAGGAGCCAAATCCTGCTGGAAAATGAAATCAGCATCTTTAAAAAGCTGGTCAGCAGAGGAAAGCATGAGGTGCTCCAAAATGTCTTGGTAAACGAGTGCAGTGACGTTGGTTTAAAAAAAACACAATGGACCAACACCAGCAGATGACACTGCACCCCAAATCATCACAGACTGTGAAAACTTAACACTGGACTTCAAGCAACTTGGGCTATGAGCTTCTCCACCCTTCCTCCAGACTCTAGGACCTTGGTTTCCAAATGAAATTCAACAGTCCAGTTCTTCTTCTCCTTAGCCCAGGTAAGATGCCTCTGACGACAACTGTAGCCACATTCCTTCACAATGAAAATAACCAGACTTAAACTACTGAAGTCTGTGTGCATTGAATTCAGTTAATACACGAGTTTCACAATTTGAGTTGAATTACTGAAATAAATGAACTTTTCCACGACATTCTAATTTATTGAGATGCACCTGTATATGAAAAGTTCAAAAGCCTCTAAGTGCTATCTAAAATTTGAATCTAAAATGAGCATTAGGTTCAGTAATTCTGCTCTAATGGCACATATACATCTGTCCTTTTCTACATAACTGAACATAAATTAATATATTGTTTGTGTGTGTGTGTGTGTGTGTGTGTGTTTTATTAAAACAAGCAAAATGTGTGATTTGTTTTGTCATGTACCATAGCTATGCATGACTACACACTAGACCAGGGGTCTCATTTTTAGAGATATGGTGGAGATGCAATTACGCACAATCTTCCCCTAACTGGGATTTATTAAGGGAATTTTGTGCAGTTTTCGGTGTACGCATGATTTTATAAATCTGAAAACTTTTGTGCATATGCAAAATCAAGCTTTTGTGTCTATGTACACTTTTAGGATGAGATCTACGGAGAGTTTTATAAATGAGACCCCAGGAGTAGGCAACTTCGGTCCTGGAGTGCCGATGTCCTGCAGTGTTTAGCGCCAACCCTGAAAAACAAACCTCACCTACCTGTAGTCCTGTTAATTCTGAAGACCTTGATTAGCTTGTTCAGGTGTGTTTAATTAGGGTTGGAGCTAAACTCTGCAGGACAGCGGCACTCCAGGACAGACGTTGTCTACCCCTCCACTAGACAAATGCAGCCAAGGTGAATACATCTCAATTTTCAGTCAAGCAATGAATTAATACTAAAGTTAAAGCTGCAGTCTGTACGTTTTTTTGGTTAAAAATGATCCAAAATCAATATTTTGGCAATTACATAACAGCCAGTGTTCAAACCTATCGCCTTACTTTATGCCCGATTCACAACGGTTAGCTTATAATAATGTTTTCTAATTTAAGTGGTACACAGGTAGGTTTTCGCGGGAAATTCGAGCATGTGAGGATCCGGCAGGCGGCGGATCATTTATAGTATTTTCTGACAGCAACTAGAATCATTAAATGTATCATTTTTGATGGCGAATTGTTATACAGAAAGGATTGTGCGTTTATGAAACACGTGAATGAAATTAAATGATATTCCAGTTTTAAATCTGCTTCTGATTACAGATAGCCTGGGATTACACAAGATTTGTTTTTTAAAGAAAACCAGTTCGATGGGAGCATAGTGTATCATAGGATCTGAGGCATGGGGATCCATTTGCAGCTTTTATTAAAGGACAACGTTAAACCGGCGAAGATCAGATACCAGCGACAGGAGTAATAGAGAAAGGTCCAAACTCATAAACGTTTTACCAGGCTTAGGTCGAGGCAGGCGGGAGACAGAAGAGGTAACAGACTGTCCAGAGATCAGATCACAAGGGCAGGCGGCAGTCTATAAGGTATTGTAACACCCTGCCTCGGCGTCGAGAATCCAGGAACTCCCTGACTCGGTACGCCTCCTCGCCATCCACCACAATGGGAGGGGTGCTCTCCTCAGCTGTCTCCTCCTGGTCCTCCTCCCCTCTCGGACCACCGGCGGGCTTGAGCAAAGAAATATGGAAAGTGGGTGAGATACGGTAATTGGCAGGAAGTGCTAAACGAAATGAAACTGGTGTAATTTGACGAATTATTTTAAAAGGACCCACGTACCTGGGACTGAGCTTTTTGCGCGGGAGGTCTCTGGTGGACAACCACACCCACTGGCCCGGAGCGTAGGGAGGACCTGGTCTCCGATGGCGATTGGCTTGTTCTCTAACCCGGCGTACAGCATGTTGGAGATGAACGTGAGCGGTATTCCAGGTTTCCTCGCTGCGGTGTAGCCAATCATTGACAGCGGGCAGATCCGAGGGTTCCCCTGACCAGGGAAATAGCGGAGGATGGAAACCAAGGACGCACTGGAACGGTGTTAGACCAGTGGACGGCTTGCGTAATGAGTTCTGCGCATATTCAGCCCAAAGCAGATAACGACTCCAGTCGTTCTGGTTGTTGTGGCAGTAAGACCTTAGAAATCGAGTTAATTCCTGTTTAAGCCTTTCCACTTGACCATTGGATTCGGGGTGATAGCCAGAGGTTAGGCTGACGTTTATGTTGAGCTGCTGACAGAAAGCAGACCAGACCCTGGAGGTGAACTGAGGTCCCCGGTCTGAGACTATGTCTTCGGATAGTTCATAGAACCTGAACACCTGTTCCAGCAAAGCCTCTGCTGTTTCAAAGGCTGTGGGGAGCTTAGTGAGAGGAATGAGGCGACATGCTTTAGAGAAGCGGTCGATGACTGTAAGTATGGTGGTATGATTTCTAGAACGGGGAAGATCAGTTACAAAGTCGATGGCTATGTGAGACCAGGGGCGTAGAGGTTTAGGTAGGGGTTGCAGTAACCCAGCTGGGCATTGACGAGACGATTTGGCAATACTGCAAGTAGCACAGTGTTGGATAAATGTGGTAACGTCCCTTTGTAATGATGGCCACCAGAACCGGTTGGTAACGAGATGAACCGTGGCTGTGATGCCAGGATGACCAGAACTACGAGAACCGTGAATCATTCGTAGGATGCATTGTCGAAGATTTGCAGGAACATAGGTTAAGTTCGGTGGGCAGTCAGGTGGTGTGGGGTCATTGGCTTGTGCATCGGTAATCTTTGTTATGATGGCCCATTGTACCGGAGCGAGAATAAGAGATGTGGGAATGACTGGTTCATTGGGGACCTTCGGGGATGTTGCGAAGTCGAATTGCCTTGAGAGAGCATCAGCTTTTCCATTCTTTGATCCGGGGCGGTAAGTGACATGAAAGTCGAATCGGGAAAACAGTGACCATCTTGCTTGCCGGGGGTTGAGACGTTTGGCTGACCTGATGTATTCTAAATTTCTGTGATCCGTGAGTACAATGCAGAAAGGTAGTCTGGCGCCCTCTAGCCAGTGTCTCCACTCCTCGAAGGCTGCTTTCATGGCTAGCAGTTCTCGATCCCCAACATCATAGTTTCTCTCGGCAACATTCAGTTTTCTTGAGTAATAGGCACATGGCTAGAGCTTAGCGGAGTTACCCTGACGTTGAGACAAGATGGCTCCAATACCTGTGTTAGAGGCATCCACTTCAACCGAGAATTCGAGTTCAGGATCGGGATGATGAAGAATCGGGGCGGAGGTGAAACGCTCCTTAAGTTGCTGAAAAGCCTCTGATGCTGCTGTGGACCAGACGAGATAGCGTTTGCCTCCCCTAAGCAAGGATGTCAATGGTGCGGCTATGGTGCTGAAGTTGCGGATGAAGCGTCTATAGAAGTTGGCAAACCCCAGAAAACGTTGTAAATCCTTAGTGGTTCTAGGTGTGGGCCAGTTTAAGACTGAGTTGATCTTCTTCTCATCCATTGCCACCCTGTCAGCACTGATGATGTACCCCAGAAATGACGTTAATGTCTGATGAAACTCACATTTCTCCATTTTGGCATACAACTGATGATCGATGAGGCGTCTTAGTACTGCCCTTACATGTTGCACATGGGAATCAAATGTGTCAGAGTAGATTAATATATCGTCCATGTAAACAATCGCCCACTGACCCAACATGTCCCGGAACACATCATTGATGAATGCCTGGAAGACTGATGGACTGTTGACAAGCCCGAACGGCATAACCAGATATTCGTAGTGACCATTGGTGGTCGAAAAGGCTGTTTTCCACTCACCCCCCTCTATGATGCGGATAAGATTGTAAGCATTGCGGAGGTCGAGATTGGTAAAGTACTTTGCAGAACGGAGCATTTCCAGGGCGGCTGGAACTAGTGGCAGAGGGTAGCGGAATTTGACTGTGATCTCATTGAGATGCCGGTAATCAATGCAGGGGCGTAATCCACCATCCTTTTTCTTAACAAAGAAGAAGCTTGCTGATGCTGGTGACGTGAATGGTCTGATGAAGCCCTTTGATAGCTCCTCCTCTATGTAAGCCTTCATGACCTCAGACTCCTGTTGTGTTAATGGGAAAATTCTGCCTCTGGTGGGTACTGCCCCGGGAAGGAGATCGATGGCACAATCGCCAGGGCGATGAGGAGGAAGTTGTGAGGCTTTGGACCTACTGAAGGCTTCACATAAGTCATGGTATTCAATCGGTAGCCCTTGAATAACCAGACTTTCCTTAAGAGGAGACCTGGGTGGTATAGATGAGTGAGAATGGAGCAAAAGGCAGTGCTTGTGACATGTCTCAGACCACTGAACGATCTGTCGTGTGGGCCATGATATGCAGGGATTGTGTTTCTCCAGCCAGGGCAAGCCGAGAATTATGAGTTTCTGAGGTGATTCAATGGCAAACAGATGAATGGTTTCCGTGTGAAGAGAGCCGGTTCTCAGTGTGATGTCTTTGGGGATGAATTTGACGTGCCCCGTGCCCAAGGGGTGGCCATCTAGCGCTGCCACTGCCACAACGGATTCACATGAAACAAGAGGAAGAGAGTGTGCCTTAGCAAAGTTAACATCTATGAAGTTGCCTGCAGCCCCGGAGTCAATCAATGCCAGAGAATCAAACTGTGAGTTATCAAACATTATGGTTACTGGAACTTCGAGTGTGGATAAGGTAGACGGATTAGAACTCACCAAGGATGAACCCCTATAGGCTGGTCTTGTGGGGCAGGAGATTCTCATATGGCCATGCAGACCGCAGTATAGGCATAGATTCTCACGGTGTCTGCGCTCTCTCTCCTCTGATGTGAGGTGTGTCACGCCCACTTGCATTGGCTCGGGCTCTGGCGTGGTTCTTCCTGTGACGGCGGAGGGCAGTGTAGCGGAGTGACGTAAGGAGCGTCTAGAGCGCATCAGGTTGTCAATACGAATGGTGAGCTCGATGAACTGTTCCAGTGTTCTCCCCTCATCGCGGCAAGCCAATTCAGACTGGAGTTCGGTCGTGAGACCCTTGCGGGACAACAGCTTTAGCGGATGGTTATCCCAGCCTGTTTGTGCAGTGAGAGTACGAAAGGTGAGTGCATAGTCAGCCGCCGTGCTGCTACCCTGGCGTAGGGCTAGTAGTTGTTCCCCAACTTCCTTTCCATCAACTGAATGTTCGAACACCTCTCGAAATTGTCGCATAAAGTTTTTGAAGGAGGGGAAAGCCATATTACCACCTTCCCACACCGCCGTAGCCCAGTCTAGTGCTCTCCCCGTCAGCAGAGAACATACGAAGGAAACACGACTGTCATCAGTGGGGTAAAGAAGGGGTTGTTGGTCCATGAACATTGTGCACTGGAGAAGAAACCCCTTACACTTGTTAGGGACGCCATCGTATTTCTCAGGAAATGACAAACGTGGGCTGGTCATAGATTGGCTGGCGCTCTGGCTTCGATCCGCCGGTGGTGGCGTCGAAGTGGGTGGAGATGCAATGCTACACAGAGCCTGGAGTGTTTTGCTCAGCTCCTCTGTGAGTGAAGTGAGGCGCTGCAGTTGTTGGTGATGTGCTGCTATCATAGAGGCTTGGGCTGAGACCTCGGTGGTGAGCTGAGAAACCGCTGCTGGACCCTGAGGCGGTGAAGTCTTCTGTAAAATAGGGTCTGAGGCATGGGGATCCATTTGCAGCTTTTATTAAAGGACAACGTTAAACAGGCGAAGATCAGATACCAGCGACAGGAGTAATAGAGACAGGTCCAAACTCATAAACGTTTTACCAGGCTTAGGTCGAGGCAGGCGGCAGACAGAAGAGGTAACAGACAGTCCAGAGATCAGATCACAAGGGCAGGCAGCAGAGAATCACAGGGTAAGATAAACAGTCCTAGGTCGTACACAGAAGATCGCTGATAACAGTATAAATGCTCAGAAGTGTTAGCCGGGGCAATAACAAGACTTCGCAATGAGTGCCTGATGGGTGGCAGCTAATATAGTCCACAGAGATTAGAAACACCTGTGCAGCAATCAGTCTCAGGTACAGGGCATTGTGGGAGATGCAGTTCATAGTTAATACTCCGGTGACGTTGCCCTCCGGTGGTTTTCGGAGAGGGCCACAGAGATCGGGTTTGTGACACATAGTTTGCTTTTTGCGTTAAAATGATTTATTAATATGAAATTCGAATGGTATAATAAGATTAGACTGTACAGAAATAGAAATATACACGCTAATACACACTAGTCACGCAATGTTGATGTTGTTAACATTAATAATTTGAGAATAAAGTATAACAATAATAATACTTTGCACGGTTTGATGTGATATGAACTAACCGATCATTAGATTTAATCACAATTGGTTGCACGATTTATTGTAATGCTTTTTTCCTCAGTTGGTCTGAACAAACGTGGCAGACTTGTTACTTGTTTAGATGGCAATATATGGTGTAAATTCTTATTTGGGTCATATTTGCAAGACATAGGCTAGAATCAAGGTTCAAGTTTTTTTTTATTCATAACATACTCAATTATACAGAATATAATCAGTAGTGAAGTACAGTACCGTAAATATTCACACCGGTGCGGTGACCGACAGCTACACATTCGCCTCAAAACATTAGAATCATCCGCGCTGGAGCCGTGCCGACTCACAACCCCATGCAAGCAAGATAATTCTGCAAGTAACTGCAATTCCAGGTTTTCAAACAGAGATGGCAACAAAGAGCCAAAACTTACGGACTGCAGATTTATTAAATATTTATATTTTATTTACTGACAACAACAGGAAACATGAATAAATGAGTAAAATAATGAATAAAAGTAGCCCTTACAATACATGCATACATATAAAAGTCAACAACACGTGAAACAAAGCTTTATTCAAACTTATTGTTCCAATAATTATGTGTTTACAGGAGGTAAACCTCACATGCCATCTCAACACATCGGTGCCAATTCTGCATCTGACCACCGTGCCCACCTTCACCTGTCTCTGCTGTCCATCATGTCCCTGCAGTTAGACTGAATCTGATCATTGATGGGAAAGGGACATCGAGGCTATCCTTGCCTGAGAGCTCAGAGAGGATGAGGAAGACTGTGATGATGAATCTTGAGGCAAGAGCGGAAGAACATCTGGCTGCTGCTGTGTCTGCTCCAAACATTTGTGTGCCTCCATGAGCACGACTACCTAGAAAACATTTGCACAGGTTACAATTCATGTTGTCAGCTTTCAATTTCTTGCCAAAGTTCATTACATACGTTTACAATCACATGCTAATTGTTTTTGTTGTGTAGTGGGCTAAACCACTGAATTGGTAAGCGGAGTATTCCAAATGCATAAATTTAAATCAATGTAAATGTGATTTTTGTAGAATCTTTTCTGTAAGTGTCTCGGGCACACATCCTCAATATCTTGTGGTCTTTTTCTAGATGCTCTTGCTGGCTCTGGGCTCCAGATGAGGCAGTAAGGGCAGGTGGAGTGATGGAGCGTCTCATCCTCGGCACGCTACTGTGGGTTTCTCCATCCTCACTGCTCACACCAGTCTGCAGACATTTCAGATAATACAAAGATGCACAAATATGATACAAACGCAGTCATTTTAACAGCACAATGTCAATTTATTTTGGAATTAGTAGTAACAAAATGACTTGCATTATATTATTTTTTATACAGGTTTTCCCCTTTTTTCCCACAAATGCCACAGTAACCTTGTCTTGCAGGTGCTGCTCCACCACAAAACTCTGCAGCAAATGCATAGAAATCAAGAATAATAAAAGTGCTGTTATAGCTCTGTTTGAAATTAAAATAAAACAAACTTAAGATTTAAAAAGATGATTTGTTGAGTTCTGTAGTGTACTCACTCAAGGCCTACGATGGCAGCATTCCTTCATCATTCACTCTGCATTGAATAAATACATGTGTCTCACCTGTCCCTGTAACATCCAGACAAGAGTCAGTCACCTCTGTGATTTATCTGCTCAATACTACATTTGCATGTTGAGGTAGTTGCTGATGTGTTTGCTTTTTATCCAACACAAATGTTCCTCGATTTATCAACAGTACTAATGGACAAATACAATAACTCATATTTACTTTGTTAATTTATTTATTTACACTACTTGCATTATTCTAAAGCAGTGTTGACAACAGTGAAGTCTACGTAATAGCAACAACAAACAAATTAAGCTCAGATGAGCTTTATTTGTCACATACACAATTATACAGAGTATAATGAGGAGTGAAATGTGTTCTCTGCATTTAACCCATCCAAGTGCACACACACCTGGAGCAGTGGGCAGCCAACTGTGCAGCGCCCGGGGAGCAGTCGTGGACTTTCTGCCGGAGCCAGGATTCGAAACGCACACCTTTGGGTTACCTCGGGTTTCAAGTCCAACGCTCTATCCATTAGGCCATGACAATGGTATTAGTGACTCTCGCTGAGAGTTGGCTAGACTCCGGTCGAGTGGCAAGGCATGAAGGCACCACAGTTCTAGCTGGGGATGACAAATCTTGCCCTACGCTTCCGAGAGAAGGTCTCTCCCTCAGTGGTATTGACCATGGTGCTGCAGATAACAGCTGGTTCATCTTTGGGAACCAGACTTGTTTCCTCCAGAGAGGGGCCACAAGGAGGAGAGAGAATTGTGTTTCCCTGACTCACCTGATAACCTAGGGTAGCAGGGTGATCGGAGGGAAGGCATACAGATGTGTGTTGGGCCAATCGTGGGCTAGAGCATCCTGGTGCCTTGAGAAATAGATTGGGCAGTGATAGTTGTCTTTGGAGGTGAAGAGGTCAACCTCTGCCTTGCCGAAAACTGGCTAGATCATCTGAAATGTCTTGTCCCTTGACAATATATCTGCTCCCTGGTTCAGTCTGCCCAGCACATGAGCCGCAGCCCAGCAGAGTTTTGCTTCAACCCTAATCAAACCCACCTGAACAAGCTAATCAAGATCTGACCGGATAAAAGGAAGCTACAGGCAGGTGGGTTTTAATTAGGGTTGGAGCTGAACTCTGCAGGACTGCGGCTCTCCAGGACCAGAGTTCACCACCCCTAAGCTAGTACTAGCCAGTCGTTGAAGTAAAAAGTGTGGGGGCCAGGGACAGTCCAAATGGCAGGACAGGGTACTGATAGGCCACTCCCTCGAAAGCAAATCTCAAGAATGGTCTGTGACGGGGTGCTATTTGGATGTGAAAGTTAACGTCTTTCAGATCCACAGACAGAAACCAGTCCTCAAGGCATATTTGCACTAGGATCTGTTTCAAATCCAACATTCTGAAAGGCTGTCGCATGAGGGCCTGATTCAGATGTCTAAGATCGAGAATTGGTCTGAGCCCGCCGCCTTTCTTGGGAACGAGGAAGTATCGACTGTAGAAGCCTGACTCGCTGTTCACTAAGGAGACTGTGTCATTCTGCATTTTAAACCGTGAGTAAAACTCATTGAGTACATCTGGGAGGGATGTGTCCCTCCATGTGTCTTTGCTGTCAGTGAAGTGATTGTTGATTTGTTTTGTGCATAAAAGTGTTTTGCTTTCTTGATGCCATGGGACATGTTGGCTCTTGCTGTTTTGAGGGCTGCTTTGTCTTTGATCTGAATGCCTCATCTCAGGTCTTTAGAAGCCCACAAACCTCTGCTGTCATCCATGGCTTCTGGCTGGCACATGTGGTGATGTTCTTGATGACTGTCACATTATAAATGCACTTTTTGATGTAAGCATGCAGTCACTGTTCCGGTGTATTCTTGCAGGCGTGTGTGGTATTTGTAGGTGGCTGCCTCTTTAAACATGTTCAAGTCTGTGTCCTGGAAGCAGTCCTATAGTGCTGAGGTAGCATTGTCTGGCCATACTGTGATCTGCCTGTTTCGTGAGTTTAAGAAGTGGTCTATATGCTGGAATCAGCATAATAGAGATTTGGTCGAAGTACCTGATGTGGGGGCAGGGTGCAGCCTTGTACGCATTTTTTACTGTCATGTAAACCGAGTCAAATGTGTTGTTTTCCCTTGTTGCAAAGTGCATGTGTTCTTCCTGTGGCTCAGTGGTAGAGCATTGCATTAGTAGCGCAAATATTTGTGGGTTCAATTCCCAGGGAACATACATACTGAAAAAAAATGTATAGCCTGAATGCACTGTAAGTCACTTTGGATAAAAGTGTCTGGTACATGTAAATGGTAGAACTTTGGCAAACCTGTCTTTAAGTTTGCGCGATTAAAGTCAACGGATATGATGAAAAAAAAAAAAATGTCTTAATAAAAAATAAGCAACAACAAATGAATTACCACTACATTTGAATTGTATCACTTTATTATCCTGTTTAAAAGTAGCAGCCACATCCCGGTCAAGTATTTGAATGTAAAGCATGTGAGATGTGTTCGTTTAACGACATTAACCGTCAAAAGAGAAATTTACTCGCAGAAAAGCATAAACTACTCAGCTACTTTGACATGGGTGACAAGAAAAGGACCAAAAACTTCACTATGTTATAAGTTTAAAAATTGTGTCATTTAATATTTAAAATATATAATATAATAATTTTATTAAAAATCTTAAACTTTATGGATCTACGATTAGTTGGCAGGTATCTTAACTTTAAGAAGTTAAGATGATTTTTAAAAAGATTATTTTCAAGAATTTGCATTTTTCTTGTTTTGTCTTGAAAAAGATAAGAATATTCTTAAGAAGAATGTTTGGGAAAACAAAATATTTTTTCTTAAGTTAAAAAATAAGAAGAAAATGTCAGTTAAGAAGACATTTCTTCTTAAGAATGTTTCGTGAATCCGGTCCCAGGTGTGCTATTTAACAGCAAACTTTCCTTTTGAATGCCATTTCTAACATTTGTAAAAGCGCACTATATATCTAAATATGACCTATGTTCTCTTTATTCTTGTACAGACGGTGCTGTATTAAGCAGTAGGCCTACATGAAAAGCGTTTCCGTTGCTTCAGGAAAAGTTCTCTGAAATGTCTGTGTATATGACAAATATAGTATTTAATTCACTTCATCTGTGATAAAGTATGCAAACACCATGCGGTATTAACGATTTTCACATTAAATGTGGTTCCTGTGTGGCTCAGTGGTAGAGCATTGCATCAGCAGCGCAAAAGGTTGTGGGTTCGATTCCCAGGGAACACACATACTAATGAAAATGTATAAACTGAATGCAATTGTAAGTCGCTTTGGATAAAAGCGTCTGATAAATGTAAATGTATTAAAATGTCTTGTGGTTTTTAGTGACTGAAATATTGTGGCGGGTGCTTTATATGAACTGCGAGTTGACAAATCTTTTCTTTCTTCTTCATCTGAGAGGTGATATAAATATATGCATCTGTTGAAAACTGACAGGCTTGTTTGTGTAACCTCTCCTCGCTAGGTGAGTGCGCTCATGTTAAAATCAAGTTTAGCAAGGAACTGAGATAAAAAAATTACATGACAATTGCATCGTGACATCCAACAATTTATTCAATGTAAACAGTCATAAACCATTTGAATATAAAGTCTTTGATTTCATGATATCTTCCTAGAAATACAATAACAGATTCAAGACAACAACTACAAGTAGATAAAATGATGTTTAGTAGATTAATATTAGTTTTATGAAATAATAAAATGCATATCAGACACCGAAGATGACCCTGAGATCTGCCAGAGACAGTTTAGTGAATGAGGATCCAGTTCCAGACAAGACTTTCTGAGCCAGCTCCTTCTTCTTCTCCTGTAGTGAAGAGATCTTGTCTTCCACCGTCCCGTCACACACAAACCTGTGAGGAGAAGTCACCATGCAATCAATCTGACTGATGCTAATGTTTCTTTGCTTGGTAGGAAAATATGCCATATTACCTCAAAATGTTGTTTTTTTGGCTCGTCTCATTCATGAAGCTGTCGTTTCCGGTCATTAAGAACCACTACTTGACTGTATAACTATCTGTCTATAGCTGAATACAAGCAACATCAAATCCTCACCTGTGAATGGTCACATCCAGGGATTGTCCCACTCTATAGATCCGATCACAGGCCTGGTCCTCTAGTGCTGGATTCCTGTGAATCAATGCACAGATCTTATACACGTTCATAGTCTCTCTGAAGCAATCCACTTGCAGTGTGAACCATTGAATGATGCATTTATATAGCGCTTTATTGTGTAACCAAAGCAGTTATTGTTTGCGTTTTATAAAATAGTCTTTAGACTGATGGTGTAACCAGCATTCAAGAGACTGGAATTACTCCTATACACTATTTTTATTAATACATATTCATTAAAACTTCTTAAGACCCCGTGAAGTGGCTCATCACCAGTGCATGTCCATGAGAAACAGATGATTCCCTCCAATCAGATTGATTCCCACACCTCCAGCACACAGAGACACCAGCATCACCTGCAACATCAAGGCCAACAATGAACATCTTCCTGATTCCTAACAAACAAACCAACTAAACACATTAGCAGACAGACAACAAACCATACAATTAATGAAAAGTCAGTGTGAAGGAATATGCCATATACCTGTGGTCCTTTAGGGTTAGTGTTGAACTCCTCCACTAGGTCCATTCTGCGTTTGGGATTGACCGTGCCATCGATTACTGCAAAAGTCAGCCCCATTTTCTCCAAGTGACCAGCAACAATACGCAGCATGCTGGTCCACTGAGACACAATCACACTGCGGGGTTCAAAATTGACAAATTGCAAAAATTACACACTGGTTTTGAGAATCTCAATATAGCACATGGTTGATGTCCAACTGAAATAATAATAGATTGACTGTTTAATGAGATCAAATGACAAAGACATGCAATGTGTGTCTTCTGACTCTTACCTCAGTGGAACATGTACATTTACTGTCTTATGTTTATGATAGAACCAAGATACACTTTTCCCTTTTAAAACTCCATGTTCAGAATAAAGACACATACACAGGAGTTATTCATGTGGATCTACTGATAATAAGACCCAGATGGAGATCTGAAGATATTTAAAGTGGTCATATGATTTTTTGCTTTCTGTTTGGCGTGTTACAAGCTGATCGTGTATAGATAAGATCCCTGAAGTTACAAGAACTAAAGCCTCAAAACCAAAGAAGACATTCTTCATCAAAGTTAAGACTCGAACACACCCTCATTCAAACACCCCCCCGCATGTCTACACCACGGTGTGGGGAGATTAGCATAACTCCGCCCACATGTGTACGCGATGAAAGAAGGCGGAGCTATTATTCTGGCTGTAGTGTTGTTGCTGCCGCCGGCGCCGTGTTCTGGAGACGCTGTGTTTCGTTGTGAAAGAGAAACTACTTTGTTTGGGATCCAAACGAGGACACAACTAGAAATCAGTGGTTCAGTTATATTTACAACACTGTTCCTGAACAGTTCAACACAAATATTAGAGTTACGCAGGACTGTGTCCTGAACCTGCCAGCTATCAAAGACTGTTTCTATAAAGTGCAAGAACAGTCTGGTGCTTCTGACTCACAGCCTGTACGTATGTTTTCTTATTTAAAGAACTGACGATTCAGACGTGAGTTTTGAGCCGTGTAGAGTAGCGCTTGTTGTTTCTCCGATCACAAACGCAGACATGGTAATGTTTAAAGACAGTACAAGTCATTATAATCTGTAATTATGTCCTGCAACAAATGCTCGTTTATAATGGGTTTTATTGTTTTAGTGTCGTCTCGTCGGGACACGGCATCACAATACGGTGAGGGGCGTAACATTTCCGTCACATGTTTGAGGTATTCGGCCAATCACAATGTACCAGATAGCTGGCCAATCAGAGCATGCCTCGCTTCTCAGAACGATGAGCTTTGTAAAAATCACGTGTTTCAGAAAGACGGAGCAACAATAATGTACAGTACGTGGGAAATAATGTGGGTTTTTTTTACCTTAAACTGCATAAACTCATTCCATTGCACCAAATACACAAAATAATGTTCTTTTTAGAAACATCACATGACTCCTTTAAGGGTTTTATCATTTACCAAAAATCCAGTTGCCGTACCTTTTTTGATTTTTCTTCCTAATTTCTCTCAACTCTGTCAGAATGGCTGAAATCTGAAATAAATAACATCACAAAGAGCATAGTGACAAATGACACGCATGCCCATATCCACCTTTTTCTGAACGAGTCAATCTGCTATGTTTAAAATGATGTCTGGTGCTTACGGTTCAGGGAATATCTGCTCAAAATGACTGAAACAAATCATTTCAAATAGCTGTGTACCATTCCACCCTTTTTTTCCTCATATAAAATTAAAATCACTTATATTTAAATCCCAGGTTTTTACATGGCACTCAAAATGGTCACTCCCTCTGATGTTGCTCAGATAGTTGGCTCAAAACATCATGGGGTGTAGAAAAAAAGTGGATACTGGAATCAAATGCACACAGTTAGGTGCAGGAGAAGATGTTCACCTTAGTGCTTTCACGAGTGTCCTTGAAGAGCTCCGAGGAGAAGCGGCTGCCGTTGAGGGACACGGTGTCTTTAGGGTCAGAGTCTGATGCCTCAGATATAGACAAAGCACACAGCTGTTCTTCTAGAGACAGAGCTACTCCATCCCCCTGCAGCTCCGACTGATCCAGAGTCTGGAATAACACACTGTGTCAGTACGTGAAAGTGTGTAATAAGAGTGTGTGACACAGACAGGGAACGTCATCACCTTCTTGAGCAGAGACGGGTGGCAGCAGCACTGCCTGAGACGCAGCAGCAGTGATAGTATGTGGATGGTGCTGGAGGCCTGAGGCTGCTGAGAGGAAGACAGCGGATCCTGCTGAGACATCCCGAACTCTCGTGCAACTGAGACACAAACAAGCTCTCAATTACCTTCTTTCCCTGTATTGGTAAAGGAACAGTCCCACACAAGCTCTGAAGTACACTCACTGGCCATTTCATTTGAAGGCTGCATCCTTTGAAGAACGCAGACTTGGGGCCACGACTACAAAGTTCGAACTGAGCTTTGTTAAAGGGGTCATCGGATGCACATTTTCAACAAGTTGATATGATTCTTTAAGGTCTTAATGAAAAGTCTGTAACATAGCTTGGTTAAAAAAATTCTCAATGTTAGTGTAAAAGAACACCATTTTCACCCTGTTAAAATCAGCTCTGTTTACAGCAAGCCGTTTTGTTGCATGTCGCTTTAAATGCAAATGAGCTCTGCCGACTCCGCCCCTCTCTTCCGAGCCACTCTCTGAGAGACGGTAAACTTTATCCGCATTCATCACGAAACTAGGACATTATTAGGAAAGGCGATTTACAAAGATTCATTAAAACACCTCACACACTTCTTCTGGAGGTGAAGCTGGATCACGAATGATTCGCGTGAAGATAAACGCATTTAGATAGATGGGGGGGGCATTCCCTTCAAACAAACGTAATCCACTGCGTCTTCAGCGGCTCAGATGTCGGGAGTAAATGACGACTGCTATGTTCATTATTTCATCCAACAACTTCAATCACTTAAGAGACATTCTTGTCATTATCGGCTACGGCGGTGAAACAATGGCGGATTGTTACGGATCAAGGTTCAAGGTTTCTTTATTTGTCACATAATAAATTATACAGGGTATAATCAGAAGTGAAATGTAAATCACTCAGGGCGGGTCTAACGTAAAATACTAGTGTCAATCAAACAATTGTGGGAGGGGCCTGTGTGATGTCACACCGACAGGCATCTGAGATCGGCTCGATTTGAGAAAGGGGAAATTATTTAATGAGATTAAAAAAACACTTGATCTTTATCATTATAGGGTGGTTGTATACACACACTGCCAACACACATTTCAGTTCAAACAGCTTATAAATGAGCACGTCACATCCGATGACCTCTTTAAAAACAGACCGTCCTGTCACAGTGGTTCTCAATTCCAGTGCTGGGAACCCACTGCTCTGCACATTTCTCTTATCGGACACTCTCAGTTCAGTTCATGGATCTCACTCATCAGAATGGGGAAGAAATATGATTTAAGTGACTTCGATCAATCCATCAAACTTGCCATATTCAGAGTAGTTCAGAAACTGCTGGTTTACTGGGGTTCACACACATAACCACCTCTACGGTTTACAGAGAATGGGCCAAAAATATATATATCCAGTGAGTGGCGGTGATATAATGGTCTGGGGTATATTATATTGGCACATTTTGGGCTTAGTGAAGGGTTTCATGAATATTTGAAATACATTCGACCCTTTGGGGCTTGCCATACAAGGTTTATGTACACTGGAAGCACATGTCGGCTTTAGTGAGAAAATTATTTATATTAAAATACCACAGACTATTGTAACAAACCTGAGAAAAAAGCTCATTTATTTAGTGAGAAAGGAGTCTGCAAGGCCACACAGAGATTCAGTGTTAAATCCTCACAGCACTCAAACACACACTTTCAGGACATACAACTGAAACTTGAGACTAGTGTAATTTAGAAAAACAGATTGCTATCAGATGCTCATTAGCTGTTAATAACTCAATCCTTCGCTTACAGTGACAGAGACTGCTTACCTTTCTCAAAAGGATTACTACTGTCCCCCTTTTTAGTGTTTCCTTCCTCGTGTCTCTTCAGATAGTTCTGCAGTGTGGACCTGGGGAGGAAAAGAACATCAAGAAGTGGAAGGTACTGAAAACACAAACAGGTGGATGTTCAGTGAGATGATATACCTGGATTGAGCAAACACAACATCATATACAGCCTGTTCATCTGCAGACAGCTTCAGCCTGTGAACCTCACACGTCCGATCAGGCAGAGACACCTGAAGCAGAACAACAAACATCTCAGGATTCCTCAGGTTACCAATACATTTCCATTAATGTGTCATTTGTGATTACAGATAACTTTCATGTCAATTTCCAGACCTGGAAGCCACTGTTTAAAATGTCCCTGATATTTCCAGCTTTTCAATCCTTGAGTTTTTAATCATTTCTAGGCTATGAGTTTGAACCAGTGGTTTTCCTAAACACTGAGTGTGTGTGTGTGTGTACCAGTGGTTTTCCTAAACACTGAGTGAGAGTGTGTGTGTGTGTGTGTGTGTGTGTGTGTGTGTGTGTATCAGTGGTTTTCCTAAACACTGAGTGTGTGTGTGTGTGTGTGTGTGTGTGAGTGTGTATACTAGGGCTGTGCGATATGGACAAAAAATATATATCACGATTTTTTGATTTTTTTTTCCGATTTCGATTTTAATCACGATTTTGACACAAACAAACATGCTTTATCTTACACATCTTGTTTTTGCCCATCTTACTTGTTTTTGCCCATCTTACTTGTTTTTGCCCATCTTACTTGTCTTGCACATCTTGTTTTGCACTTTTCTTTATTCTATTACACATTTTACTCTTTATTTCTTTTTTTTACCTATATATATATATATATATATATATATATATATGCTCTTGTGTGGTGTTACTTTTATATAATTTTTATTCTTTGCACTGTCCACTGAGCGGACCTGATTTGATCTACATTTCACTTTTGATTATACCCTGTATAATTTATCATGTGACAAATAAAGAAACCTTGACCTTTACAGTTATAAATGCATTCTGTGTGAATTTGAAACATATTTCCAAAGGAAACCAATTAGACCTTTCCCAAAAAGTTGTAACATGTCTCTAGAACAGACAAATGGCAAAATACATACACATATATATATATATATAATATTTATATGTGAATAATCAAATCCAACAAAACAAGATGCAACCAGAGCATGTGAGCGAAGCGGAGCGATTCAATATTGCGCTTTGTGTGTGTGCGCTCCGCTCAGTCGTTCACGGCCAAAACAAATGCTCCGCTAATGTTCAGCTCACGCTCACCGGTAAACCGAATCCCGCTCAAATCACGCGCTCACATTAAATGTCTCCAGTAACGTTAGGCCTATTTATTTGTTCCTGTTTATAGTGACATTATTGAATAAATGTCTCAATTAAAGCAGTAGTCCGATAAGAAATGGTTATGTTTCAGAGTGAAATTGTTCATTTAAATTAGGGATGTTAATTAACCTTTAACCAACCGATAATAATTTCGACCCATACAATCAGTTAAACGGTTTAAATTCACTTATTTATTTATTTTTAGTAATTTATCAAAATATTTGAAAAGGTTTGCTGCATGGTTAAAATAAGTTACACATATAAAAAACACGTTTTTTAGAGAGAGCGAGAGAGAGAAAAAAACAAAGTAGCCTATAAGTCGCATTTTATTATTTCATTCAGAAAAAGGCCAACGCTAATAACAAACATTATAATAAACACTGTAAACATAGCTAGGCAATTTTAGTTCCCCTCACTCCACAACAAATCCTTACAATTAACAGTAGGTTTGAAAATAACAAGAATTAAAAATAAGAAGCTATAACGACAAACCAAAACTAATTATTTTAGGCTAAAACAAAACTGAAACCAATGTTGGGTCTCTCCTTCAACACAAAATCAAATGTTCCTGTATTCGCGGTATTTAAATGTCAAAATATTATTTACCTTTTATTTATTTACCCTTACAATATCCACATAAAACAAAATGTTTTGCATAACTTGACGGCGGTACGGTGATAACGCTAAACAGCACAGATTTTACTACATATTTAAACAGAGCAGTGTGTTTGTCCATATGTTTCACCGGTTGTTTTTATAATGATAATGAACAGGCTGCATTGTGAAGGTAGAATGCTTAAATGTGTGCGCATGCGTCGCTGGAGCAATCACTGGATTTATTCCTCTTCCAACAGTGGAAGCAACTCCTCTCGGTCATGAAGATAATCGGAATTGAAAAAGGTCTGCTTTTATTTGTGTACATTCAATAAAAAAATTATCTTTGCTTTTTTGTAAAATAAGAAAAAAATAGAATGCATCTTTCTGCCGTCTGCTTTAATTTCGCGCAGCACAATAATGAACAAACTCTGCATACTCTTAAAAACACTTGGTTCAAAACAAACCAATTTGGGCTGGTAAAAGAGTACATTTGGGGTTAATTTTACCCAGTAAATTTGATTGTTTATTTAACCCATCATTAATGGATGAATTAACTCAGCTAATGGCTTTATTCGTTTCTATTATAATATTCGCTTTTTTTTCCTTTATGCATGAAATAATATTTACAGATTAACTTAAATCCTCTAAACTTCTGTAAAATACTCCAGACGTGATAACTTCCTTTATTTCTCATTTGCTTGTTTTTATAAGCTATAAGCCTACACATTGCCTATTTAATCTCGTTTAACAAACATTATAAGAAAAGATTAAAGCGATGTAAATCGACCACTCTGTAACTGTGCTTCCACCGTAACGGCGCTGGCTCTCACGCCGAGCTGGAGTCGTGTTCGGCGGGAACTGATCACGGATCAGACCGCCGCTCTGCGCTTCACTCATGGACGAAACGTACTGCGATTGCCTTCATAACCTGCTCAACAACAAACAGTCAACAGCTCTGAGGACATGTTTTAACATCCAAAGTATTTGTGTTCTGTATCTTTATAAATATAATCGTTTATTTTATGCAAAGCATCAGACTCTTAATCACGCAATAAGACCGACGCGACGCGAGCGACGTTCGTTTATTGATTCACACCGCGAATGTTGCTCTGCATAGATTTAAACAATATACTGACAGAAACAATTGTATAAATAAAATAAAATGTACACAAACTACCCAAACACTGAACAAATAACCCAAAAAAATGACCCAAAAGGCTGAACCCAGCATCTAGGTGAATTAAGTTTTTCTCTGCTTGCAGAAGTGCTGCAGGTGCGTTATGTAATATGATATGATCAGGTGAATCCTCCTCCTGTTGTTTGCTGCTTTTTGCACATGTGAAATTAATCCCCGAAAAACAGATGCTAGTATTTTTAACGGGTCACAGACACTTATTCTTTATAATTTAATTCAGTTCTATAATATTTGTCGGTTAACGGTTAGGAAAAATAACCGAAATGAACATCCCTAATTTAAATGTATAACATTTAAAATCTTAATTTAAAAACGTGTCTTGTTTTGAAGCCACTTGGAACATTTGCATAAAAAATTAAATAACTGAAAAAGTATATGTTTCCATTAAAACAACGCTTCATATTCAAAACACGCACACAAGATGAAAAGCAGATATAGAATTTCACAAAATACTTATCAGGCCCATGAAAGCACACACAAGATGAAATGCACTTGAAAAATAATTATTTCGTGGCGTAAATAAAATAAACACTTTCTAAAATTAAAAATAGACCAAAACTGCGGGAAATGCGGTCCATTAAAACGTGTAAATCTTCACAGGATTTTAGAATTTGCTTTTAGAAACATTAGCTTAGACAAACATTGCTTAGCCTATTCCACAGATTCTGGAATTAACAAATTACCAAAGGGCATTTTGCGTTTAGCAAGTGGCGCTGAGCGTATTGAGCGAGCGGAGCGGGATCTTCAGAAAGACGCTCTCTGCTCTGAAGGAAATATGATCGCTACTCCCCGCTGTGTGCTCTGCATGCAACATGCATTTTTTTGGCCACCAAGTCCTTATCCTGTTCTGAACTCATCTTCCCTGTTTCTTTAGCATACTATCTGTCTGTATGCCTGGTCTGTTCTGTTCTGCTGCATTCTGATTGGTTCGGATAGCATACTGCGGGAGGTTGGGCCTGGGGGCGCAGAAAAAAATCGAGCTATAAAGCGATTTAGAAATCGCGCAATCTCAAATCGCGATTTTATTTCGATTTCGATTAATCGCACAGCCCTAGTGTATACCAGTGATTTTCCTAAACACTGAGTGTGTGTGTGTGTGTGTGTGTGTGTGTACCAGAGGTTTTCCTAAACACTGAGTGTGTGTGTGTGTACCAGAGGTTTTCCTAAACACTGAGTGTGTGTGTGTGTGTGTGTGTGTGTGTGTGTGTGTGTGTGTGTGTGTGTACCAGTGGTTTTCCTAAACACTGAGTGTGTGTGTGTGTGTGTGTGTGTGTGTGTGTGTGTACCAGTGGTTTTCCAGTAGCGTCCAGCTGATCTTTGGTCCTGCGAAGCAGCAGAGCTCTGGTGAGGATGTTCAGTCTCTCTCCTCCTCTCTTTGAGCCATTATCCACCTGAGCCTTCCACAGCTTAAACTCATCAAACGGAGAGCATCTCAGAAACCTGCAGAGCATGTGCAAAAACAACAGCGGTTAAAGTAAATCAATCACTATAACAGAGTCGTTAACGCACTGTGCTGCAGATTATTTGCCTTTTAAAATGTGTAAATGCTGTCTGGCTGAACTATATCCAGATACTTCATTAAATGCTTCCAGGGGTAAGTGGGGTCTGAGACATATTACACATACACTTTGTCTCATTGTGCACCAAAACAATTCACAATTTTCTACATGTCAATTTGCCATGAGAGGAAAGAGTAAAATGTATTTAGACACAACTGTAGAAACGATTGAGCAGTGTGTGGCCGTACATACATGTTGTGTCCTGACCAATGGAAAACACATAAATCAGATATCCCTGTTCAGACTGAGACACTTTGCATTCTCAGCTCGAACAATAGAGCGTGACACGCCAGCAATGTCAAGATCACATGTTAGATATCTGAGGACTTACAAGTACAGATCAAATCTATACCTTGAATCCAATGCACTTTGGATGATGCCAAATGCTTAAAAAACAATATGGGGTTTAGATAAGGACTGTAAACATCAAAATGCATGTTTTTTTTCTCTCTCTCCAGGATACACAAAAATAAAATAGATCTGAATGGCAAAAATGTTTTTGCTGGCTGATGCCCACTCATCTGTGATGCCTGCTTGGGAACCCGGGATATAGTTATTGTTAAATTCGTGGTGTAATGTGTCTTGAATAGCTAGAAATCGTTTAGTATGAAAGACCGTACTTGAGGAGTGAATACATATCCAGCAGGTTGTTCTGAATGGGGGTTCCAGTAACAGCCCAGCGGGACCGGGCCCGCAGCTTACACACCGCCATAGACGTCTGGACCTTTGGGTTCTTAATGTTGTGAGCTTCATCGAGAATCACACGTGTCCAGGCAACACGTAACAGAGGAGGCAGGTCTGTGGCCTAAGATAAGAAGAAAATAACCTCTCAGTGGTGCTCAGACAACAAAACAGGGCCAGGGCCAGGTTGCATGAAAGCCATTAAGCTAAGAAATCCCGTAGTTATACGGTTAATTGGGCCCTTTGTGAAACTTGGATTGCAAGAAAAATCCTAAAGGTCAACTTATGACTGTCCCCTTAATTATCGAAGTGTTCCCTTAAGTGTTGCTACAAAGCCCTTAGTAACTATTTCACCTTGATACATTTAAGAGACCAAAACAGCTCCCTTAAGTCATCTTAAACTCAGTATCTGCAGGATTTTAAGCTCAAATGTAAGACTTCGGACCTGCACAAATAAAATATAATATGAGCATAGTGACTACGGTAACATAATAAACTGTAAAATGACTGTAAAAAGCATGACTTACAGATTTTTACAAAACAAAAATTGTATATATTTTTTTAAGAAAGTGGATGAGTCAAATCAATTATTATATTTATTTAAAAATCATTATTAATTTCGTTTTTTTATTTAATCATTACTTAAATAACAATATAAATGTAATGCATGTCGTGATTGTTTGGATTTGTATAATTCATTATCGATCCACCGGTTCACATGTACGTGTTTGTGGCGTCAAAACGTGGGTTAATTTTAACATTTAGACAATTTTCCATCATTGGTCAGCCTTAGGTTCTTTTACTTTAGAAACAAACCAGTTTCCTCGATAACGACTCTGTAACAGTGCAGAAACGGGCCACGTTTGGTTATTTGTTGGTGTTTTAGTTGGTTAGGTTTGTCGTTATGTTTTGATTATTGTCAGAGATATACATAATGTTTATAGTGAGATGTAGTTGCTACAGCAACCGCGGCACCCATTGCCGTATGTTGCCAGGAACTACCGTAAAACACTTGTATTAACACATAAGTAAGGGTGACAGTTAAGATGTTTGTTGCAACGCTCTTAAAGAAATCCCTTACCCCCCAGTCAAATTACTTAAGGACGTTCATGCAACCGGACCCAGGCCCTCAAACACCTCAGCTATCAAATGAATCATTCAGATGTAGAGGTCACTATTCACACCACATGATCAGAGTCCTTCGAGGGTTTCTCTGCGTCCTCCTTCTGCACTGGGATCTCTTTAGACACCAGACTGTATGTGGTGATCACAACATCATGCTCAGCAAGGCTGGTGGATACGGATGGGAAAGAGGACAGGTTATGCAAGATGACAAGCAAAAGACAAAGTGAGAGACACAAAAAGACTTAACAAAACTGTGAATAAATGCAACAATTATGTACAGTGACCGTAAAAAGTATTTTGGCACTTAGAAACATACAGTGCCGTGAAAAGGTTTTTGCCCCCTTGCTGTTTCTAATTGTTTGCATATTTGTCACACTTAAAAGATTCAGATCAAACTAAATGCAATATCATACAAAGATAATGCAATTATTAGTACAAAATGCAGTTTTTAAATGATGATTTCATTTATGAAGGGAAAAAAGCTGTCCAAACCTATCAGGCCCCTACGTGAAAAAGTAATTGCCCCCTGCTGTTAAATCACGAAAGAACTGTGATTAAACACATTATTTTAGAAAGCTGAGTTAAGTTTCACTAGACACACCCAGACCTGATTACTGCCAGACCTGTCGAATCAAGATGAATCTGACAGAGTAAGCGTGCTTAAAGAGCAACAAGTCACGCCGCGATCTAAAGAAATTCAAGAACAGGTGAGAAACAAAAGAGTTGAGATGTATCAGTCTGGAAAGGGTTATAAAGCCGTTTCTAAGGCTTTGGGACTCCAGCGAGCCGCGGTCAGAGCCATTATACACAAATGGAGAAACTTGGACCAGTGGTGAACCTCCCAGGAGTGGACGACCGACCAAAATTACCCCAAGAGCACAACACGACTCATCCAGGAGGTCATAAAAGGTGTGAGCCTTTGGCTCAGTGGTAGAGCATTGCGTTAGCAGCGCAAAGGTTGTGGGTTCGATTCCCAGGGAACACATGTACTGACAAAAATATGTATAGACTGAATACACTGTAAGTCGCTTTGGATAAAAGCATCTGCTAAATGCATAAATGTAAATGTAAAAGAATTCAGAACAGCATCTAAAGAACTGCAGGCCTCACTTGCCTCAATTAAGGTCAGTGTTCATGATTCAACAATTTTGTTTTTTTTCTCGTTGAGACGCTGTGGTTGCTATGATTTGAAACATGGCAGATGCATTTCAAATGAAATGTTTCTCCAAGCATTATTTTTCATAGCAATATTATAGTAGTCCGGCAATTCGATCTAGTAAAGAAAATAAATACTCAGAGAAAAGCAATATTAACTTCTCGATTGTTGTTCAGCCGTAGTACAGTCGGTAGTCCCGCCCCTCCTCCACTCTGATTGGTTGGTTGGCTGACTAGAAAGTGACAGTGATGAGCGCAGTGTTTTACCCGAAGTTGAACATTCAACTCTCGGTGCCGAAGAAAAAACGCCTGAATGCTCAGCGTGAGAAAGACGCTCAGCACGTTCCTGCCATTTTAAAAAACGCGGCGCTCCCATTGAGAACAATTGAAAAAATACGCCAGCCTCGGGAAAACACGCTTTGGTGGACACGCGGCCTAAGAAAGAGACTGGGCAAAAACGGCATCCATGGGAGAGTTACAAGGCAGAAGACATTGCTGACCAAAAAGAACACAAAGGCTCGTCTCATATTTGCCAAAAAATATCTTGATTATCCCCAAGATTTGGCAAATATTCAGTGGACTGATGAGACAAAAGCTGAACTTTGTGGAAGGTGTGTGTCCCGTTACATCTGGCATAAAACCAACACAGCATTTCATATATCAACAGTCAAACACGGTGGTGGTCGTGTGATGGTCTTCAGGACCTGGATTACTCCCATAATTGATGAAACATGAATTCTGCACTCTATCAGAAAATCCTGAAGGAGAATATCCAGCCGTCGGTTTGTCCTCAAGCTCAAGCGCACTTGGGTTGTGCAGCAGGACAATGATCCCAAACACACCAGCAAGTCCACCTCTGAATGACTCCAGAAAAACTAAATTAAGGTTTTGGAGTGGCCAAGTCAAAGTCTGGACTTAAATCCGGCTGTGGCATGACCTTAAACAATCCTTTCATGCTTGAAAACCCTCCAATGTGGTTTAATTAAAACAATTCTGCAAAGAAGAGTGGGCTAGAATTCCTCACAGCGATGTGAGAGACTCATGGCCAGTTTCACAAACGCTTGATTGCAGTAGTTGCTGCAAAGGGTGGCACAACCAGTTATTAGATTTAGGGGGCAATTACTTTTTCACATGGTGCCAGGCAGGTTTGGACTGCTTTTTTCCCTTAACGGAGTGGTTGACTGTTTTTTTTCTATGCTTGATTGTGCTTACGGGATGCAGTCAAACATGTGTTGATGCTTAGTAAAATTTTTTTTATAATTTTCACCTAATTTACCTTTATTCCACACCCCTCTGTCCCTTTCGCTGATAAACGCCCCGATTGTTTCCTGGTTTTATGAAGCCCCC
>CM049827.1:35029416-35041916 GCA_027422435.1 Schizopygopsis pylzovi
TTTGGGTCATGTTCAATCCGCTGATCTTTGAGGAAGATATTAAGCTCCCGTTTGGCTTGTGCATTGTGGAGGTGGAAAATACTAGATACAAGACAGAGTTAACATTGACAGATCACAGATTTAATTCATGAGTTTATCTTTGATTTATTTGAATTATTTTAGTGGCCGACACACATGAATGACTTTAACAATGGCCATTATTTTTATACAATAAATTAAATCAGGAATCAGTTAGAACCAGACGTGAAACCAGCAGCTGTAATGAATCACAGCACTTTGTTCATTTTTATGACCACAGCATGAACCGTAGCTTCGAGTAATGAACCTTTTTCTGATACAGTTGGGTTTAAAGCTTCACTTCGTCATCACTAGTGTTCACTACAGTGGACTACAGGAACTACCTTCAAATCAAATAGATTCAAAAAACAATTATTGGCTGATTTTTCACTTGTTTACTTTTATTCATGCATAAAGGGGTTAAAAATACCAGCATGTAATCACACTGTTGACCGATCCTTACACCTTAAACCGACCCATCCCACCAAACCTGCCCCTAACCTACCCGTATCCACCACAATAACAGCAAAAGTGTTTTGCAACACAATATGAAGTATACTGTACTTATTTTTTGATGCAAGTACACAGCAGTAAAGGCCACCTAATATAAAGTGAGACCAATCATTTAAACTTGAATCAATATTTAGTTCACACTAATAATAATAATAATAATGGGACAATGTAATGTTGCCAGACATACTTTAATAATAAATATGTTATTGAATAAATGGTAAAACTTTATTTTAGGGTCTCTTAACATGCAATGCATATTACTAGAACATTAGCCATTTATAAGTACTAATTAAGCACATATTAATGCATTATGCTACATCTCTAATCATACCAACACATAAACTTAATAACTACCACACTAACTATTAATAAGCAGCACATTAAGAGTTTATTGAGGGAAAAGTCATAGTTAATAAAGAATAAGTGCTCCTATTCTAAAGTGTTAAGACTATATAAAATAAAAAACATCAGAAATATATATATATATTAAATGTATATGCAGCATATAAAACGTCAATATTAATAAAAATGATGAGTATTACCCAAAATGCCCCCACATGGTTTCTGCGTCTCTCTCCACAGCAGCCAGGCCAGAGCTCTCCTCTGATGAGGCAACAGCGCCACCTTGTGAAATACAACCATAACTTCACTCATCTTTTATACAATCTGACTAAAACTGTATACTACTCAACAAATGGGATTAAAAGTTAGCAATACAATGAAAAACATAACTTCTTATATTGAACAAGTGGCAAGTCCACTAGTTTGCATTTACACTTCAATATCTATTCATCAGAATTTCAAATTCCATCTTGCATTGAAATATTTTGCCGTCCTGATCATGAGGATTTTACTTTAACAGTACGGCTGTATAATTTAACACATGTATATTTGATGGCATTAGACATCTTCGAAGCCTGAACTGGCCTACCTTGATGCCTCCGGGGTCCGGTGCCGCGGTGTCTTCTGAAGGGCAGGACTCCAGCGAGTCGTGCAGATGGTCGATGGTCTCAGTGGTGGCATTACGGACAGCCAGCAGTCTGTTCTCAGTCATCCTGCCACCATAGAAAGCCTGGCTCTGAGGATTCACTGCAGAGACAACCGGCCAATCAGAACATCACTGCATGCACTGACGAGATGGGCACACAAAGCACCGATGTATAGGAGGAGAATGAGATGAAACAGTATACCTCCAAACATCTGGGAGCAGCCTTGGCTCAGTCCCAGGGAGACACCAGAGGACTCCTTCATCATGGGAGCTGGAGCTGTGTGCAGGAGGACGGTGCGGCTGAATGGGTTTGAATGGCTGCGTGCTGCTTTATGTTCCGCCTCTGATTTGTCTTTATCCTGAGACTCTAGATTTAAACCATGAGATGATTCATTTGAATGTCTTCAGTATGAGGACCGTGCTACGTTTATCAAGCTGAATTATTAAAGTGCCCCAATTATGGATTTTTGAAAATGATCTTTCATGCAGTGTGTAACACAGCTCTAAGTGAATGAAACACCCTGCAAAGTGTTAAATCTTAAAGTGCACCGTGTATAAAGTTAGGGTGAATCCCATTTCTCTGTCTTACCCCTACCCCTTGTCCCTCGAAACCGAGTGTTGAGTGCTAGGGGTGAAAACATACCCCTATGAAATGAGACATCACTTGGTTACTGTTACGTCATCATACATCGTCGCTAGCTGCTGCTACGTCACCAGAGGAGACACGTGTTGATCACAAACTCTCCGTCTGCGAGTGTGTGTGTGTCGATTGCGTGGGTTTTAGTGATGTTTTTCTC
The DNA here is from genome assembly GCA_027422435.1 of Schizopygopsis pylzovi. Taxonomy (NCBI): domain Eukaryota; kingdom Metazoa; phylum Chordata; class Actinopteri; order Cypriniformes; family Cyprinidae; genus Schizopygopsis; species Schizopygopsis pylzovi. The sequence goes on from CM049827.1 coordinate 35,031,772, forward strand.
TAGTCAGAGAAATGTGGGACTGTTGTGCAAACCAGCAATGTAACGTTAGCGTGGAAAAATAACGATTCGTAAAAAACGTTTCAATTAAGAACATGGTTGCAAATATATATGTACAGGACTGTGTAGAGCACAAAACAAGACTGTCATAATTTTAAATCAATTATTTAAGCTGAAAATACTTACATTGATAGGACTCTCTGGATGATCTGGGTGCAGTGTGTTCTTGGTTTCAAGTAAGCTCGTGAAAATGCTTGGTTTTAAGGGGTATCTACCCCTTTCACTTACCCCTACCCCACGATCAAAACCAGAATTAGCCCTTACTCTCACATGAACGCGCTAAACTAAGGGGAAGGGGTAAGACAGAGAATTGGGATTCACCCTTATTGTCTCTCAAAAGAAAGAGTCGAGTCTGAATCATTGAAACGAGTCGTTTTTAAAACTAATCCCAAGCCGTTTCAAACATTAACATATTGCCGCCCACTTGTTGGTCTGAATGAAAATGCAAATTCATTCTTCACCACTAGGTGTCGCTTTTGGAGCGTTAAAAGCTCACAAACACTACTTTAAATTAAATCGACCAATCAGCGCAGATTAGCGTCACGCAGAAGAGGGTTCAGACAAATGTGAGAGTCGTTGAGCAAGTAAGGTAAAAATAAAAGCATGTTATAAGACAATGAAAGTGTTTTTTGACCTTTTGCATGCATGGTAACCTGTTATTGGAGACTCTCAAACCCAAAACATGAACCTTTCATAACCCATAATAGGGGCACTTTAATTCATAAACATCATTGTGTTTTTAGGAAGCATGTTACAACCTGAACAAACCTGGACTTGTCATGAAAAAGGTCAAACAAGTTAGTTAGGCCACATGACGTTTTTCAAATATGAATAAACCGTAATTTTGTAGTAAAAAAAATAAAAATAAATTACAAATAATAATAAAACATTATGCTAAATCACTCAAGGTTTTATGTTCCAAAAATGTCATCCTGATAATGAAGCGTTTACCTTCATAATGACATTAAGACAGTGGCATCACATTTATTCTTTTACACATTAATTGGGGACTGTTAAGAGTTTTTAATTAGTTTTTGTAAAGTGTCTTGTGTTCACCAAAGCTGAATTCATTTTAATCACTAAATGCAGTAAACGAGCAATATTCAGAAATATAATAACAGTTAAAATTATTTTGAATATATTTTTAAATGCAATTTATTCTAATGGCAAAGCTGTATTTTCAGCATCATTACTTCAGAAATCATAATAATATGCTGCTCAAGACACATTTCTGATTGTTATCGATGTTGAAAACAGTCGTGCTGGTTAATTGTTTTGTGGAAACCATGAATGTTTTTACAGGATACTTGTATGAATAGAAAGTTCAAAAGAACAGTATTTAATTTAAATGGAAATAGACTGTAACATCATACAAGCCTTTGTCGCTTTTTATTAATTTAATGTATCATTGCTTAATAAATACATAATTTTTTTCCAACTTTTCCTCCCCAGAAAACAACTAAATAAATTTTGATTTGGTAAATAAAACATGCTCATAATAAAAGAGGCACATTCAAGTCATGTATACTAAATAAGTTGCAGATAGGTCTGTAATAAATAGTGATCGTTGTAAAGCGAGTCTCACCAGACAGAGTATCTGTGGTCAGGCTCAGAGACTGCAGAGCGTCTTCCAGCTCCTTCACCTGACTCTTCAGACGCTCCCCTTTATCTGGCAGAGCGGAGACATTCACCACGGACAGAGTGGCCTGGGATAGAGCACACGGGGGGGGGGGACTGAGGGTTGAATCTTAAAGAAACACTCCACTTGTTTTGGCTCATTTTACGACTCCCCGAGAGTGAAAGAGGTCAGTTTTACCGTGTTTGAATCCATTCAGCCGATCTCCGGGTCTGGTCTTTTAGCGTAGCTTAGCATAGATCATTGAACCGGATTAGACCGTTAGCATCTCGCTCAAAAAATGACCAAAGAGTTTCCATATTTCAAGGAACTTTGCTGCCGTACCATGAGTGCAATGATATTACGCAGCGCCTGAAAGTAGTCCCCAGCTAGGTAACTAGTTATGATATAGCCGGGGACTACTTTCAGGCGCTGCGTAATATCACTGCGGTAGGCCGGCAGCTAAGCTCCTTGACGCTGGAATGAGAGGATAGCTCCTAGCCATATCGGTCTAGAAAATCACAACGTTTCATTTTCCATTGTCTTAGTACACGACGTAACTACAGAAGAGTCGAGCTTTAAATAGGAATAATATCGAAACTCTTTGGTCATTTTTGAGCGAGATGCTAACGGTCTTATCCGATTCAATGATCTATGCTAAGCTACGCTAAAAGTGCTCCCGCCAGATCGTCTGAATGGATTCAAACACGGTAAAACTCAACTCTTTAACTCTCAGGGAGTCGTGAAATGAGCCTATTTACAAAAAAAGTGGAGTGTTCCTTTAAGCATAACCAATTTGTAATATATCACTAGTATTATAATGATTACACAATTGTAACTGTAACTAGGGGTGTGCGATATTGACAAAAATAGCATCTTGGTATTTTATTGATAACGATAATTAGACGATATTTTGCTAAATGTGTTATTGTGCTGGACTGTCGTGGACAGCTGACTCCTAGAGTTTTTGATATTTACATTTGATGGGCATTTTTACCTTTATAAAGCCATTTTTTCTAGAAGTGTCCATTATCTTTTGAGTCAAATTATAACATTTAAGACATTTGGGCTGTTGCCAGGCAAATTAAATCAACATCTGAAGAGGTGTTTAGATGTATTCACACACCGTTTAATTCAAGACATGAATGCATTTAACCTGCACTTAAAAATGCATAAATAATGTTTTGATGTATTAAACATAAAACGTTGAATACTGATATTTGAAATGATTTAAAACATAATAAAAAGTTGTAATGTGAAATTAAAGCCACCAGCAGGTGGCAGCGAGTCACTGTTAATAAGTGAGTCACTGCGATTGAACTGAATCATTTAAACGATTGATTCCTTAATTAACGAATCACCATCATTTGCTCAGACACACAAAACAGTCATGTGACAGTGAATAGAGCAAAAACAGGCCTAAAACTAGAGATCGACCGATATATCGGTTTACCGATATATTTCCCGATATTTTAGCATTTTACCATAATCGGATATCGGTTTTGTAAAAAAAAAAAAAAAAATTGTTAAGATGACTGAAAGGAGGAAAAACCAAAGTGAAGAATGGACTTACTTCACTCTGTTATTTATGTACTTTATAACAGTAAATAAATATCGGTTCTGCATATCGGTTATCAGGTACATAAACATGCAAATAATCGGTATCGGTTATAAAAAATCAATATCGGTCGATCACTACCTAAAATATACGTCTCTTAATATTAACTTCTTGTTTGTTGAACTATTGATCACATTTGTAATCATGCTGACGTTTGGAGAAAAACAGCACTCTTCGTGTGAAATTGATTAACTATATGGAGTGGTATACATATATATATTTTCTGCCCGCATGTCTTGAATCTGTGATCAATGCACTTTAATAGACTGAATCATTAGTTATTATCGCACACCCCTAACCGTAACCAACAAGAAAACAGTAAAGGATGAGTGACCTTCTTCTGCTTGAGCTGTGCTGTGAGATGGCTGTGGAGGGCCCCGGGGTCCTGGGCTTTAGAAGCAGGCTGGAAACCAGGATAAGAGGTGAGTGTTTTCTGAACAGGTGCAGCTGGAGTCGACAGCAGCTGAACATCATCGTCCTCACCACACCGCGGTCGCGTCGCCTGACTCTGGTTTGCGACGGTCTTCTGAACATTAAGCGCTGTGGGGTTTTCAGAAACGGTGGAGCACGAGGATGAGCTGCTCTGAGTTTTATCTGGAGCTGATGTTGAAGCAGCAGTGCTTTGCTTGTTTGAGCGGTCATCCTTTGTTTCGTTCTCGTCACATCCAGATGAGCTCTGCTGGTGTTTGAGGCCGGTCTCGGATTCGTTCACAGAGTTTGGACTCTCAGTCGTGCTCCTCTCATCATCAGACACTCTCTTCTTTATCTTCATCCCAGCGGGAAGTTTCTTCTTCCTCCAGGACTCGGACTCTTTCCCCTCTCTGTCCGACCCGCTTTGACCATCTGACCCATCCCCTTCTATCTCCGTTGTCTTGGAACGCTCTTCTTTCTGTTTAGCACTGCTGTGATCTTTACCGTTCACCCGTTTGTTATCACCATTGATCTCTCCTCTATCCTTCTCAGCATCTGGATCCGTCTCGCGCTCTGAAGATTTGATCTGTTGTGTCTTGACTTTGAAAGGGTTTCTGACAGGAGTGAGGCTTGAGGATTGAAGATCTTTCTCTGATAAATCAGTCCTTTTCTCAGGGTCTTTCTGCAAGAAGGTAGTAGTGAATTTGAAGTAGTCATAATTTTACACAAATATGTGACCCTGGAGCACAAAAGCAGTGTTAAGTCGCTGGGGTATATTTATAACAATAGTCAAAAATACATTGTATGGGTCAAAATTATAGATTTTTCTTTTATGCCAAAAATCATTAGGATATTAAGATCATGTTCCATGAAGATATTTTGTACATTTTCTACCGTAAATATATCAAAACTTAATTTTTGATTAGTAATATGCATTGCTAAGAACTTCATTTGAACAACTTTAAAGATGATTTTCTCAATATTTCGATTTTTTTGCATCCTCAGATTCCAGATTTACAAATATTGTCCGATCATAATAAACCATACATCAATGGAAATATTATTTATTCAGCTTTCAGATGATGCATAAATCTCAATTTTGAAAAATTAACCCTTATGACTGGTTTTGTGCTCCAGGTTCACATATTAGTGTTGGGCGATATGGTCATTTTTAATATTAAAAATATGTAAAACAGCTAGTTCATATTCAGATACAGCAGTCATACATCACTGTTAGGACCGCACGTATTACTGGGACAAGTGTGCCGCATCAGCACAGAAGATATCAGTCTAAACATCAGTCAAGGTGAAAACCAAAGGAGACGTATTTTAAAGAGCAACAGTTTAACACTAAATATTGGACATAAATGAACACGTTAAAGATAAAAGTATTTTCAGGTAAGTTCATATTTTTGTAGTAAAGTTAAATTAAACTGATACATCAGTCATACAGCGGCTCCGGCCCCATGATGAGCCCTGTTTCAGACTGATAACTTATTAACTGCATATTTGTTTTAATAACGATGATGAAGAATAAGCATCAATGTGTTTTGTTGATGTGTTGTAAAGAAAACTAAATACTGCCGGTGCGGTTTCGTCATGTTCGTTCATAGCTCATAGCTGTTCTCTTTTTGCACTATTGGCATCATTTGTAAATAAAGATAATCCCCCTGCAGGTCAATTTTGACGTGGGCTTAGTTTTAGAGTCATTTCCAATGAGGAGGAGAAGCCTAATCCTCATCTGTGCGTGTGTGAAGCATACCTGCAAACCCACAAGAGGTCAAAAAGGTGACATGGTTCGGAAAGTTAACCTTGTAGTGGTGGTGGGGGGGGGGGGGGGGGTGGTCTGGGGGCATTCCCTCCCCCAGAATACATTTTTGATAATTTAACATGTAAATGTTTTGGTGCACTCCGACAACAAAATAAAGGAAAAAGACTAATACAAAAAAAATCACATTAATACCACAGTGTTTTGGGCAGTGCACCTCTCTTGTCATCAGTGTTCATACTTCTCTTTGTGAGCAGTGGAGTCATTTATTTGTGCACATTTTAATGTTCACATTAGAGTACGCATGCTATCAACAACTCTTCACTGCAGAGCAAGCAGAAGCTGCGCCTGAAGTGGCATTAGATGCATTTACACACACCGTTTAATGAAGCGGAGGTGCCATGCATGCATTTACACACACCATTTCAAATGCATAAATCATTTTATGAGACTAATGTTTTAAATATTTTTGACCTAACAAGTTAAAAATGTTGGGAAAAATGCAATACTTTTAAATATGAAACCAAACCACCAGTAGATGGCAGTAAATGAAGTGTTTTAATGAGTGCATCATTGAGGCAAGTGACTACGGTGTTTATGGCCCTGTCCCAAATGAAACACTTCATGTGCACTTGCGGTCTTACGGACTTACAATGGCCCCCGCGTGCGCGTGTCTGTTAAGTCCACGAGACCGTAGGGTGTCCCATTCCTCATTTTAGCATTCAGAAGGGTGCTCATGAGCACTGGTGCGAGCTCGCTGCAGACTTCTACCCGACAGTCAAAGCGGCAGTACGGCACGAAAGTGCGCACTCAGAGGAAGACCACAAGGGTTTAGGGTGCCATTTGGGACAGGGCCTATGAATAGGTTACTGAATCATTGACTTGCTTGATTCGTTCAATAGCGTGGATTCATTCAGTAACCAAACACCGCTGTGTTACTCGGAGACTGTGGCTCTGATTGAAACTGGAGTAAAAACAGTCAATAGGCTATTGTATTTACTAATTGTGAACTTTGTGTCTGCTTAACTCACGCCGACGACATGTTTACATGCGGTATGAGAGCGCAAGTGTGCCGTCGAAGCGGACCGGCTGTGAGATGAGGTGATTCGATGAAGAAGCGGTGCTTTGGTGTCATACAGGGACCGGTCCGTGCATTGATGAGCAAGGGTGAACACACTACTGTCTACGAGCTTGCAATGTCTCTCTCTCTCCTCAGACCCCCCCCCCAAAAAAAACTTGATATATTTAGATTCAAAACGACGAACTTCGCCAAAAAGCCACTAGTTTGCAGGTATGGTGAAGTGCGGTGCTGAGGTGAAATAGCATAGCCCAATAATAATAATAATAATAGTCTTATACATTAATAAGAGAACGAGCCTAATATCAGCTTGACTATTGACAAAGACATTTGCTATCGTCGATACACAATCCTAACTTGGATGTTAATATAATTTTAGATATTAAATGTGTACCTCTTTCCACGGAACACATCCACACCACTTCTGTCCTTCAGACTTCCCAAGCATACAGCGATAAAACAACCTGATTATGAAAGAAATAACGTATTAATGTTCAGAAAAGAGTCAGTTTTTACTAACCTTACAAGAAACTACATTATTGCACTTGCATACATGGTGTTATTTTACTCAAAAATATGACGTATGGTTATAAAAGTAATAGACTGATCCGCAGCATGAGTTTTTTTGGGCAGCTTTCTGTTGTATTTGCACCAGTGAGCTTAAATAAGCCAATGCACTTTGGGTGATTTCCACAATACGACAGGTGTGACTCAAACAAGTCATCTCGGCTTTGTTGCATTGCACAATAAAGTCTTATGTTGATATCTGGAGTTGCTTCATTGTGCTTGCTCCACGACACTTAAAAGTTATTAATATTATGAGTAATAGTTCTTCATTGTTCATATTGGTCTCTACTGGACCTGTATGAATTGTCATCCTCACAGTGCATACACAGTGTAACCCTTACTTGTACTTGTCCTTTTTATCATTGTATATCAGTGTTTGAAGTTCAACCATTGAGTCTTCATGCTGAAGGCAGTGAGATGGTGGGATCCTGAAAAACACACACTGGCTCATGCATACTTGATTTAAATCAGCAAAACCACTCAATCTGTGTCAAATGCGTCCATGCATACAGTGAAAATACAGTTAGGGTATATTACTATAATGCATGTATAAAGGCGCGTGCACTCACTCTGTGGACACTGTAAGGTTGCAGGGCGTTGCATCACGCGCAGTGCAGATATAAAAGCTTTTGCCTTTATTCGGTCCTTCCTTTACACCAGTCTTCAGTACGCATGTACTGCCTGAACAGCACAAGCTGAATTAGCCCGTAGTCTTGTTAAACACGAATACATTGAATCTGTACTGTCGCATTCACGCTAACTACAGCTGGAACTAAATGTAGCGTGAACACAGAGTAAAACTGCTCAATGGCAATCCTTTACACTGTGATATACTTACCGTGTGTTTCACACAGAATTCTCTCCATCTTATGACAGCGCCTTGTTTCATGTAAATCACCGGCTTCTCTTTCGCTTTAGATACAAACACCCGCCGCTGTCGCGCTTCTGATGACGTAACATGCTCTGTAGTCAATACATGGCTTACTGGAACTACTGTACTGATGTGCTGACATGTGTGCATCAGTAACAATACAAGCAGTCGCTGTGGTATTTTAGTAGAAGCTATTCTTATAATGGTGTATGTTGTACAGGTACGTTGCCCTAAGCTGACCAGATATATAAATTCCATTTGTGACCCTGAACAAAACCAGTCATAAGGGTCAATTTGACGAAATTGACCCTTATGCATCATCTGAAAGCTGAATAAATAATATTTCCATTGATGTATGGTTTGTTATGATAGGACAATATTTGTAAATCTGGAATCTGAGGGTGTCAAAAAAATCTAAATATTGAAAAAATCATCTTTAAAGTTGTTCAAATGAAGTTCTTAGCAATGCATATTACTAATCAATAATTAAGTTTTGATATATTTACAGTAGGAAATGTACAAAATATCTTCATGGAACATGATCTTAATATCCTAATGATTTTTGGCATAAAAGAAAAATCTATAATTTTGACCCATACAATGTATTTTTGGCTATTGCGACTTAAGACTTGTGCTGCAGGGTCAGAGATGTTCTTCAAACTCGTGCTATCACAGCAGGTGGAGCCATGAGCACATCACATGAATGCACATGCTTTCTTCTGAATATGATTCATAGGATATTGACCAAGAGATTGGCCATAGATCACAGGAAAATCATACATTTGATGAACGATTTCCATAAAAATATGTCCAATCATATTTTGCTTCAAAGAAAATCATCTCCCAGACCGCTTCTAGAAGAGAAGCTAGAAATCTCCCTCTCTCTCTCTCTCTCTCTCTCTCTCTCTCTCTCTCTCTCTCTCTCTCTCCTCTCTCTCTCTCCTCTCTCCTCTCTCCTCTCTCTCTCTCTCTCTCCTCTCTCTCTCTCTCTCTCTCTCTCCCCTCTCCTCTCTCTCCCTCTCTCTCTCTCTCTCTCTCTCTCTCTCTCTCTCTCTCTCTCTCTCTCTCTCATCTCTCTCTCTCTATCTCTCTTTCTCTCTCTCTCTCTCTCTCTCATCTCTCTCTCTCTTCTCTCTCTCTCTCTCAATCTCAATACATTTAAAAGCATAATAAATATTATCATTCAAATTGTTAAAAAAATAAAATAAATAATAAAATAAACACCTGTAAATGAAGAGGATTGCTTCTGTTTTTTATCTCATGATTGTGAATCTTCTCTAGTTTGTAGTTCATTCGAACATTATCTCCGTGTCCTCCAGACAGTATTTGTAATGTCCACGCCAGCGTTTTGTTATTATGTATAAACAATGAAGTATCTGAAGTCTGGTTTTCTCACGTGTATAAACGGCTCAGGTGAAAAAGCACATGCTGACAATACAAACGAAAGCATCTGCTCGGCGTACACTTCGTCTGAAGCTGGATTCTTTGAACCGGTCCGGTAGAAGAAGAAAGATTTGTTCAATTATGCCATCTGGAGCAGTAATATTTCATAGCGTCATTGAAGGACACATGAGGACGAGTGCTACTCATCTCAAGGAATTAACTGATAAAGCCACATGATATCTGTGTTATTATATGATATGTTTGGACTTTTTCTGTGCTGTTATATTATTATCAGAATAGCATTGACGGCTTCAGCATGAGACGTACTCAAGGGCAACACGAACACTTAAACAGAGCTCTCTGTGTGTAGATAAACTGTTGTAGGTGATGATACAGAGACGAAGTGTTGTATTTAGACAGACAGCCCTGCAAAAACAATCATCACAGAAATCCCAATGATTTCCATTAAAATACCATTATAAACCATTAGATTTTTCCAGTAAAACATTACAAAATCATTTTTGTGGTGTTTTGCGCATTTTTCCCAATAACATCCCACTAATATAATCCATCACATACCAGTAGACCATTATAGTATCCTTTAAAACCAATACAATTCCCATTATAGCCATTAAACCCATTACATATTCTATTGTGTTTTCAGCAGGGAGTATATGTTGTGCTTCGCTTTGGGAGTCAGATGCTCACAGAAAGTCCAGGAGCATGGAGCCGGTTTAGCTGGTTAGCCAGGTAAGATTCAGTTTAGTTTGCACCAAT
>CM049827.1:35046916-35066916 GCA_027422435.1 Schizopygopsis pylzovi
GAAAAGAGCAAGCCTCCCTCCACCCATCCTCACCACCTTCTACAGGGGTACCATTGAGAGCGTGCTGGCCAGCTGCATCAATGTCTGGTACGGGAACTGCTGTGCAGCAGACCGCAAGACCCTCCAGCGGACAGTGAACACCGCTGCAAAAATCATTGGTGCCCCTCTCCCCTCCATCCTGGACATTTTCCTTACACGATGCTCCAGCAAAGCAAAAAGTATCGTGGAGGACCCCACCCACCCCTCCCACAGTCTCTTCCAGCTCCTACCCTCAGGTAGACGGTACCGGAGTATCAGAGCCCGCTCCACCAGACTGCTCAACAGCTTTTTCCCCCAGGCTGTGAGAGCCCTGAACTCGCATCACACAGCCCCTCTCTGAAACCCCAAACAACCCCCCCCCACACACACACACACACACACACCTTACCACATCTCAGGAAAAACTGTTAAACTTTTATCTCTGTGGAATTCAGGTGAGCGGGCCTGCACAAGCCACCTGTAGCAACACACTCTCCTCTACATGCACTAGACACTTTCACACACCATTGTGTGTCCATAATCCCACAAAAGACTGATTGTAATATACGACTGTAATGTATGTATGTTTACTGGCTCATGCACCACAAATCACCTTACACTGTTCCCCAGCCAGCTGCTTGAATGTCTCTCTTTTGCACCTGTACAGTATTTGAAGTCATCTGCACAGTTGTACAGTTTGTATTTTATTTTACTTTTTTAGTTTATGTATAGGTAACCACTTTTATATATAGCATATGTATAGTCAAAGCTGACAGTAGGTCAGTTGTGTATAGGTTTATACTGTTTCACTTCGTGTTGTATATCTGTATTTATGTAGCACCGTGGTCCTGTGAGACACGACATCTCGTCCCGCTATATGTCCACACATGTAGTGGAATGACAATAAAGCTCAACTTGACTTGACTTGACTTGATAAACACGCACCGATTGAACATCGCTCCGAGTAGAAGAAGCTTCTGCTTAATGCTAGCAATCTAACACTAACGGCTTGGAGTGAGTGTGTGAAAGATCAGCCGCGCTTTATCGTCTTTGAGGTGACATGGATCGATCAGTGTCTGACAATATTAGCATAATCCGCTAGCAGGGGTAGCCTGACTTAAAGGGACAGTTCACCCAAAATGGAAATTCTGTCCTTGTTTTGAACACAGAAGAAGATATTTTGGTAACACTTTATAATAACTGCACACTATGAATCATTAGTTAAGCATTAGTAAATAGTCAGTTCATCATTTATAAAGCATTGCCCCGACATTAATAATCATTAATAAGCAGTTTATAAATACAACTGTACACTTGCATTTTTTGTCTGTTTTTTTCTATGAAATTGCAGAGGTTTCTTTTTCATTTTTTATTAAGTGTACAGATGTACAGTTTCATTTTTTGCATCTTGAAATAAATCTGTATTTGTTCTGTATCCCTCTGTGTTGTGATTGTTTATTAATTTCTGTTTGGGGAGATAAATGAGTTTTTAAATCTGCTTTATAAATGCTTTACAAGATATTAATATTCCTCGCTTTATATGCGCTCACACAAACAGATGCTAAATGTTTTATAACTACCTGAATTAATCATGAATCACAGCAGAAATATGTGTTAATAATGCATTTAATGCAACTATTATCATGTGCCTAAATAATAATATTTATAAATGTACATTTAAATAGTAATAATTTACTTACACTTTCTAAATGATCTTATGAACCACTGACAACTCCTAAATAACAGCTTTGTAAATAACATAATCATTTAGAAATGATAAACTGATCATTAAAATATACAATTATTAAACATTATAGATATGCTCAAGAACAAAACCCGTATAGCTGTATTTATAAACTGCTTACTAATGATTATTAATGCTGGAATAATGCTTTATAAAGGATGAACTGACTATTTACTAATGCTTAACTAATGATTCATAGTGTGCAGTTATTACAAAGTGTTACCGATATTTTGACGTTTGTTGGTAACCAAACAGTTTTAGCAACATTTACCTCTATTATGAAAAAATAATAATAATACTGTGGATGGCAATGCCCCTATACACTATTAAATATATTATATTAATTATATTTATAATGTAACACTATATTATATTAATTATATATTAAATTACATTTCTAATGTAACACTATATTATATTAATTACTTATTTATTAAATTATATTTATAATGTAACACTATATTATATTAATTATATATTAAATTATATTTATAATGTAACACTGTATTATATTAATTATATATTAAATTATATTTCTAATGTAACACTATATTATATTAATTACTTATTAAATTATATTTATAATGTAACACTATATTATATTAATTATATATTAAATTATATTTCTAATGTAACACTATATTATATTATATATATTACATTAATTATATATTAAATTACATTTCTAATGTAACACTGTATTATATTAATTATATATTAAATTATATTTCTAATGAAACACTGTATTATATTAATTATATATTAAATTATATTTCTAATGTAACACTGTATTATATTAATTATATATTAAATTATATTTCTAATGTAACACTATATTATATTAATTACTTATTAAATTATATTTATAATGTAACACTATATTATATTAATTATATATTAAATTATATTTCTAATGTAACACTATATTATATTATATATATTACATTAATTATATATTAAATTACATTTCTAATGTAACACTGTATTATATTAATTATATATTAAATTATATTTCTAATGAAACACTGTATTATATTAATTATATATTAAATTATATTTCTAATGAAACACTGTATTATATTTTACATTAATTATATATTAAATTATATTTCTAATGTAACACTATATTATATTATATATATTACATTAATTATATATTAAATTATATTTCTAATGTAACACTGTATTATATTAATTATATATTAAATTATATTTCTAATGAAACACTGTATTATATTTTACATTAATTATATATTAAATTATATTTCTAATGTAACACTATATTATATTATATATATTACATTAATTATATATTAAATTACATTTCTAATGTAACACTGTATTATATTAATTATATATTAAATTATATTTCTAATGAAACACTGTATTATATTTAGTGGTGGGCCGTTATCGGCGTTAACGTGCTGCGTTAACGTGAGACTCTTATCGGCGATAAAAAAAATATCGCCGTTAATCTATTCTCAAAGTTGGGTTGGGAGCTGGGTCTATACTACGCAAGCTATGATGACTTTCACCCTGATATTTTAGCGCGGATGTATACCTAGCCGAATTGCACTGTAGGGGGTGAGAACGAGTCTTCGAACTAGAGGCTCGCAGTCCGTGATGGACAGATTGTTAACGGCTGGTCTGTGTGGTAATACAATCGGGCAGGACATCCAAACGCTCACCTATCATTCATCAACCTCAAATATGGCTTTTCATCTGAAAGATGTATGTAGTAGCAACTTTACATGGCCGCTCAATATGATGTTAACCTAGAGAAATGTGCGCTATTGAAGTGTTTGTGTGGAAGCGCGTTTGCTGCAGGACAGGCTCCGGTGCGTTCACTTGCTCTTAAAATCTCCGTCATTTTTGGTCATACAGATAAAAGTAGCCTAATACATCTTTCGAATCTGTAAAGACTCTACGTTTATTTGTGTGCACTCAGAATAACAACGAAACGTTGCGCTTTTAAGCAAACAGGATGCGCTTTAGGTCTCATGTGAACTTGAGAATTCACTCCCGTGTCACCCTCTGCTTCGAACCTGTGTGTATGCCTAACGTTACTGTGAAATTACCACATCAGACGTGACGTGCTAACATGGATGCAGCTATGAAGCCGCCGGGTTTGCTTCAGGGAATATTTATTTTTAAGAAGCTTCCCAATGGAAACTGTAAACAGTTCATCACGACCTCTTGTGTATCCCTACAGTTCAAAATTCATGTTTAACTGAATAAACAGTTAGTAAACACAAGTACATCTTATTGAACATAGTTTATTTTCATCACCAATTATCATAGTAGAACAGCTTTCTCAAGCAGTTTGTGATGCATTTTGGAAACAGGAGATGAGCCCCTGGTCTAATGCGCCACCTGGCTTGAGAAACCCGTTCTCAAAGACTTACTTTTAGTCATTATTTGGGTAGCACACATATTCTGAATGCCTTCGGTAGAATTCAAATGAGCCATTTTAATCTAGATTAATCTAGATTAAAAAAATTAATCTATGCCCACCCCTAATTATATTAATTATATATTAAATTATATTTCTAATGAAACACTGTATTATATTTTACATTAATTATATATTAAATTATATTTCTAATGTAACACTATATTATATTATATATATTACATTAATTATATATTAAATTATATTTCTAATGAAACACTGTATTATATTTTATATATTACATTAATTATATATTAAATTACATTTCTAATGTAACACTGTATTATATTAATTATATATTAAATTATATTTCTAATATAACAATATTATATTTAATATATTATATTAATTATATATTACATTATATTTCTAATGTAACACAAAAAAACTACTTAAAGGGACAGTTCACCCAAAAATGTAGAATGTGGGAAACAGAGCAGTTTTTTTTCTTACTATGGAAGTCAATGGTGCCCCAAAAACAGCCTGATTACACACTTTCTTCAGAATATCTTCCTTTGTGTTCAGAACAAACACATTCATACAGGTCTGGAAATACTTGAGGCTGAGTAAATGATGACAGAATTTACATTTAAGGTGTACTGTCCCTTTAAGTGTTTTTTTTAGCAGAGAGAGACAAATTAAACTATAACACATGAAAGGGTTTTCTGTGTCTGGTCTTTAATACATGCGATACTTTTCTTCAGCCGCTCACTTCGGCCTCCTCTGGTGAAAATCACAGGGTTAGCACTGTACCTGTAAAGCTTTTACCTAATGACAGCAATTTTGCTTAGTATTTCTTGAGAACGCCGCTAATTAGGATCTGTGAGAATGTAAATCAATTCAAATCCAGCATGTTTTCTGACTGTGAACTCTCAGAAGGCTTTGTGTGGATATGCTTCATATCTTCATGTGTACTTGAAGCTCAGATTAGACCTCTGATGCACAGAAATCAATGCAATGTTAACGAATCGCTTTCCCTCTAATGAAACCCTTCATTTGCATAACACTTAACACAACAGTAGCTAACTGGAGACTGGATTTAATGGGGAGGTTAATAATGAACCCCTTCGGCACCGTCTCAATCACATCAAGCAGTAAAACGAGACGGTAGGAAGATTCCCTCAGTAAACTAAACACTTGCTCTGAGGCAAACCAATAAGACCGTAACACTCACCTGAAATACTTCAGATTACACATCGCCTGGAGCTACAGCTCGTTACAGCAGCGCTGGTCCCATAGAAAACCACTCATTTTAATCTCATCTATTATGGATGCTGTGGATTGTGGCGAGAGTTGAGTGTTCAACAACTGAGTAAAGTCAGAGAACATGAGGTTTTCTGTGATGTTTAGCAGCGCAGCTGACAACACGTGAGACATGTTTATTCATATGTTAGATACAGCTCTGAATTTGAATGTTATTTAGCGTGAATTAAACCGTAAACGCTAGAGTTTAAACATTTGGGGTCAGTAAGATTTCGAAAGATGTCTCTATTGTTTGACTGATAATACAGTGAAATATATATTGTGAAATAATGTTACAATATAAAATGATTTGAGTTTATTTCCTTGATGACAGAGCTGTATTTTCAGCATCATTACTCCAGTGTTTAGTGTCACATGATCTTCAGAAATTAGTCTAATATGCTGATTTGCTGCACAAGAATTATTATTATTATTATTATTAATTTTGAAAACAGTTGTGCTCCTTAATATTTTCAAAAGAACAGCATTTACTTACATATTTTTTTTTTTAACAATTTAAGTCACTGCCACTTTTGATAATTTAAAGTATCCATGCAAAATTAATAAATGTATATGCATACGTGACCCTGGAGCATAAAACCAGTCATAAGGGTTAATTTTTCGAGAAAAATTAAGATTTATACATCATCTGAAAGCTGAATAAATAATATTTCCATTGATGTATGGTTTGTTATGATCGGACAATATTTGTAAATCTGGAATCTGAGGGTGCAAAAAAATCTAAATATTGAGAAAATCATCTTTAAAGTTGTTCAAATAAAGTTCTTAGCAATGCATATTACTAATCAAAAATTATATTTTGATATATTTACGGTAGGAAATGTACTAAATATCTTCATGGAACATGATCTTAATATTCTAATGATTTTTGGTATAAAATAAAAATCTATAATTTTGACCCATACGATGTATTTTTGGCTATTGTTATAAATATACCCCAGCGACTCAACACTGCTTTTGTGCTCCAGGGTCACAGATATAAACCTTTTTTAGAAAAAAAATAATTTTGAATGGTAATGTATATAATGCACAATGTGCAGTCAGCTAGCCATTATCCCATATAAGCGATAATGACAGATTATGGCAAGCTGTTTTGACTTTTATTCATTCTCAGGATATTAATTCTTGATATCAACAACTTAATTTTCTCTAGTTAAAATGCTAATTCTTGATATCTGTAATTGTATTTTCACTAGTTAAATGTCACCATAGACTGCCATTCAAAATCAATTATTGATATCAAGAATTACATTGTCACTAGTGGAAATGTAATTATTGATATTAAGAATCTTGAGAATGAATAAAAGTCAAAACGGCTTGCCGTAGACAGATTGTGCATCACCCAGTACATATGCCGCATGCAAAATGTGTATTTCTTCAGAATACAAACAACTTTTAAAGTTGCACACAGTGTTTGGACTTCTGTGGGCAGAAAATAAAAAATATAGTAAATCAATAGATGATTAAAATAGCTTTCATAAAAACACAAAAGCAATAGTATAATTACAGAAGCATGTCTGGTGTCTATTGAGCGTTTTTTCCACATTGCACACAGTGTTTATGAGAAAACACACCTCTCCTGTGCAGTGAGATATTAAACAGACCGACGCTTATCAGACAACTCAACCTTGCATCTGAAGTGGACAACATAACTCCAGCTGTAAACAAACACACTCTTTACATTGTATTCTCGTTCTGTGTTTCCCCGAGGCACCTGTCAGCTTTCTTTTATCCATTTGTATTCGCTCTTCTTCAACCCGTCTTCCTGATTTCTGAAGCGGTCTGTCAGAAACATGACCAAAGCCCAGAACCGTGTTTCACTGCAATCATACAGAGACGTGGTGTCTCTTCTCTCTCCAACACTTTTTTGTTATATTACAAATGAATCAAAGGTACACACACCTGTGGCACAGGTTTGCTCTCATCAGAAAGTAATTCCCGTTCCATTCAGGGCTTTCTTAGGTCCTGTGACACAAAGCACCAGCGGTGGTGTCAGCAAATTGATTCGACACCGTTCAGACAGGTAATGTAATGAAGGGTAGCAGGGAGACTGTATTTACAAATTCTCCGAGCAGTTTCTCCCGCAGACACAGAGATGGGAAACACACTCACATATACATTATGGAGTGAGAGGAGTATTAATATTCATGAGCAGAATGGAGTTTTAGCAGGCGAGTCAGGATGAGTTATGATAGGTGTGATGTGATTTGGTCCTGGCCCCTGGTGGTCATGCCATGCTCGGTTAGCAGACAGGACAGACACAGCGGACAGGACCATCGATCCAGTATGACAACCTCTTACTACTCACATCAGGCCATCACAGACAGACAGACAGACACATGCACGCAGACAGACACACAGCGCACACAGAAGCACGACACGACAGACACAGCACACAGAAACACACACACAACACACACACACACACACACACACACACACACACACACACGCACACGCACACACACACACACCACACACACACACACACACACTAATTATCATTCATAAATCTCAAGTTGTGTTTGTTAACATTAGTTAATGCACTGAACTAACAATGAACGACGGCATTTTTATTAATTAATGTTAACAAAGATGAATAAATAGTGTAATAAATGTATTGATCATTGTTTGTTCATGTTAGTTAATACATTAACTGATGTTAACAAATGACACATTGTAAAGTGTTGCCAAAAAACTTTTTTATTGGAGCCATCAGGTCAGATGTTGCTGGAAAAGTGGTCTTTTATATCTGCACGCCTTGAATGCCGAATGTAGGGGCTGTAGCTAACTGCTGTAATCACAATGCATAAGGTAAACTTCTTCATCCAGACATCCTAATTTAGACTGACAGATGCTCAGACAGGCCACTATTAAATCAGGTTTGTGAGCAGCTGGAGTCCTCCGCCTGCTCTGGAGGTTAACCAGCTCTGGCCTGCTATAACAACACGCCAGCCTGCAGCCCATAATCCGAAGCATGTGACTTCAGCAGACCACTGCAAGATATGTGCGATCCCATTCTCACCTTCTTAAAGGAAAACGCCACCGTTTTTCCATATTCCACTATGTTCTTCCCTCAACTTAGACGAGTTGATACGTACCTCTCCCGTCTCCGCGCGTGGACTCAATCGCTCTAGCGCGCGGCGACACTATGCTAGCGTTTAGCTTAGCAGTTTAGCTTAGCATCAACACTATGCTAGCGTTTAGCTTAGGTGACCGGTACAGAAACCTTATTCTTTAGCTGAATGTAACAAATAATTGTAAACTCAGAAGCTTATCTTAATGGGATAGTTCAACCAACAATCCCAATTAATTCAAATACAAACCTGGAAGACTTCAATTCATCTGTGGACATAAAAGATGATGCATTGAAAAACGTCTCAGTGTTTTTGTTGAAGCAAATACAGTCCAGTAGGGTCCAATGTTGGTGGATTTGACAACTACAGATTTTAAACGGATGAGAAAATATTTAACCCCTTAACGGTCACTCACAGTTTTGACCATAGACATTATAGTGCACTATCCAAACTTAAATTATCATTCATGAACGAAAACATATTGTAATATGATTTTGATGTACCATTTCCATGGTAATGCAATGTCTGATTTAGGATGAATTTTGAGATTTTTGAAGTTTTCAAGTGATATATAATTTCTTATGATTTCTAAAGTGTGATGAAAACAAAGATTGTTTGTGACGAAGGTCAAATGATGGTGATTTTTCATGTGCACTCTTGTCATAAAATATTTTTGGTACAAGAAAAGTGGTACAATATCTATTTAGGAGTCAGACCTTTCCAATGATATATAGTTTGTCATGATTAGACGAGGATTTAATTGTCATATAGTGAAGTAAACGTAGAAGTCCCACAGGGTGGACGGTGGCAGTTAAGGGGTTAAACTATGCCTTCAATGGCTACAACTCTTACATTTAGCAAACTGGTCCAATATAAATGAATACATTATTACATAAACACAATCTAAAGTGTGGTGCACTAAATGTTTTATTGCAATCAACTGACACCGTGCTTTTTCATAATAGCAATTGCTACAATTTAATAAAATAAGTATAGATATAAAAAACACAACAAAAGTACAATAAGCATTAAAAAAAAACCTATGGCAATTTTTTATATTCAGTGCACTATTTTGGTTATTAAAAACAAAATCACTTGAAAAAGCAGCACTGGCTGAACTGAACACATCAACACAATATTTTTTGTCATTTGTTTAGTTTTTCTGCCGCTATACCGCCATGACATGCAGCCCTCGAAATGCATTTACAACGTAATGATTCAGCTGTTGAACTACAAAAACACTACTTATAGTTATGAATAAGTCTGTACAGATTGAACGACAGCAGAACTGCAACATCACATCTCCTACTTGAGGAAGGCCAACCTATTGATCAAACACAAGTGTGCATTATATTTGAGAGTTGCTGTTAAAGACTGAACAGGTGCATTGAATCAGCGAGGCCTTGCTCAAGGTGGAGATGGTGAGGATGCCATTGATCGGACATTAATGTGTTAAATGCCCCCCCTTACTCGTCATCATGCACTGTACAGTTCAATAAATCTAATAGATAAAGAGCGCTAGATCTCGGTGTCATCTGTATGAAGATTATCAGAATTACTTCCCATAATCCTTTAAGTTATTGTTGCCTAAATGTTCTCTGCCACATTCTGTCTATTCAGATTTATGAAGTTCACATAGTCTATCTAGGAGTTTCAATAAATAAGACGATCACACGCTTTGAATGGATCTAAATTTCATTTACAGAAAGCCGCGATGTAGATGTTGAGAGTGTCTATAAGTGAGACACATCCAGTTTGGTGTCAGACTGTTACTAGATAACACGTTATGTTTCATAGTACGTGTTGAAAAATGAACATAAAAATCATCCACGCTACAGCCAAGCTCTAAATGCATTCAGTACAGAGGTTGAATCTTTCTTGTAGCGTGGATTGCAGAGCAGATGTGAGGATCATAGCATCTTCAATGGTCAAATATGGCAGTGTTTTCAAAGTGTTCATGGAGACCGATGGAAATTGAGATGCTATGTTCATCCTCAGAGATATGATCACACTAGTAGGTCTTCACAGGTTACAGGTTATGACACTGCGCGATATAAGTTTTCACAATTTTTTCAGCGGTAACACAAAGATTGGGCACCGTATTTCAAACACAAACCAATAAAGAGAAGAACAACACTCGATGTGACTTCGAATATAGATAAAACAAAATCCCTTCATAACTCATATACGCAGACGTCTGCCATTATCTCCTTTCGGATCGTCACAGGGCACGTATGATGATAAAAATATCTTGGCACTGAGAATGTCCCTTGAGTCTATAGTGTCCCGTCTGCCGTCTCCCACAAGACATCGTTTTTTACACGAAATTCAAAAACTCTGGAGAGAAAAGCCCTTCATGCCCTCTTTCCTTTCCAGTTAACCTTGCATTAGCGCTCACCACATGTGGGGTCAGTTGTGTATATATACACAAACAAGCACACACTCATACACACAAGGGTGTTTTTAGATCTTCTTAACATTGGAAAGGTCAAGAAGACCTTGAAACGGGCAATTTGGGGGCATGTAGAAACATCTGAGCACCAGCGATGAGGAAACACGCCAGTGTAAGAAGCTCAGTGTCTTTTCCAACATCACGCTACACGGATCTTATCCTATTAAGTGTCTTTGAATTTGTGGCTTTTGAAGTTGCATTGGTCTTTGGCAGTGAGGATGAGCTGGGGTTCATGTCTATCCTTCAGTCTGTGGGCAATGAGGGCTCTCCATAGTCTATATATCCATTTAAACAGAGGCAGTTCTCAGGTCAGTTCTGTGGCACGTGCACACAAACAAAATCAATATACATCCATCGTCAGCTTTCCGAGATTGTCCTTTTCTTCCTTCAATCATACACCATTGATTCATAGTCCAGCAATGACCTTCCAGGCTTCTGAAGCAAAAATCAGCACAGGCGAAATAACAAATAATATGCAATGGTTTCCACCAGACTTCATAGACGGGAGTAAAAAAAGCTAAAATAAACTGTTTATTTCCGATCCCGGAGAGGGAAGGAGGTTGGTGTAAAATACATCAAGGCTCACAGATACTGCCACCTCAAAGGAAAGGTTCTCACACAAGAGCATGAATGAAATTAAAATCATATTTAAAGAAAAAAGAAAGCAAAGCATCGGACGCCGGCAGCCACCGTAGTCATGGCGACTTCAACCGAGGAAGGTCTATAAGGACGGATTGACAGGCCAGGCTAGAAGCCCAGATTACTTTCTGGTGGCCTCATCACGGACGAGGAGGAGGAGAAAAACAGAGAGCGAGTTAGAGAGAGAGTGTAGATGGGTCACGTCCGTGTCACTGTTACTCCACAGAGCCGGGGTGAAGGCTGAGGACTGGGGGGTCCAGACAGGTTGGGGAATAGCTGAGATGAGGCTCTTTGATCCACAAGAGCGGCGCTCCGTTCTTGCCCTCCTGGTTCTTGCTGGAGCTGCGGGTCTTGTAGCGCAGCAGCAGGACCGCGATGAGGAGGATGCCGAAGATAGGGAAGGGGTAGAAGAAGACGAAGTAGAAGAGGGAGTCGTTTGAACAAACCACTGACTGTAGGGTAGAGACTGGGGGGGGGGGGGGGAGAAAGAGTTATACAATTAAATATGGAAATTACAAACGAGAGCTCTGTGAACACTATATCCTGACCAGTGTTGGGAAGGCTACTTTGAAAATGTAACAGGTTACAGATTACAAGTTACTGTAACACTTTATTTTAAGGTGTCATAATACAGAGTAATTACCTAATTAAGTACTTAGTAGTAGCCGTTGTACTTACATTATATAAAAATTACTTACCATGTAAAGTTATGGAACAGCCTGTATTTACAGTTTGCAATTATGTAGATGTAATAGGCAGCAACTGTTACACATATGATACAGACCGAGTCTGTTACACAGCTAATTATGTAACCAAAATATTGTTACATAATTATTGCAGACTTAAACAATGTAATTATAAATCTAAGTACACAGACATGAGCTAGATAAAATAAAGTACATCATGATTGTACTTAAGTGTACTTCATGTATATCTGTACTGTACATCTTAGTTTGATTTAACCCACCAGTACACAGTTAAAATACATGTAATGCATTTCTAATTACATTAAAATTACAGAATATTACACCGACATAAGCTACTTAAAATAAAGTGTATCAAGATTGTACTTAAGTGTACAAGTAGCTGTGTAACAGACTCGGTCTGTATCATAGTGTATCTATTACATCTACATAATTACAAACTGTAAATACAGGCTGTTCCATAACTTTACATGGTAAGTAATTTTTATATAATGTAAGTACAACGGCTACTAAGTACTTAATTAGGTAATTACTCCATATTATGACACCTTAAAATAATGTATTACCCATGTTACTCTATTCAAAATGTAATAAGTTAAATAAAGTAATTAAAAGCAATTGATTACTTTTCCAAATTTCTAATATGAATATTTTCAACTGGTTTTCATTTTCAAATTTCATTCCACATTTCCGTTCCACATTTCATTCCACATTCCACATTATAGCAGTGCAGTACTTAACAGTAATTACTGTCAGATCTTTTTACTTTGAGACTGTTCTGATGTTTGATTTTTTAATTTCCAGCACTGGAACAATATTCAGGTGTAACCCCCTTTGTAATCGTTAACATTTTCATTAATTAACTGTAATTTAATTACTCATTCTTTCTCAGTAACTGTAATGGATTACAGTTACTTTTTGGTAATTAAACGATGTATCGCCGTTACATGTAACTAGTTACTCTCCAACACTGGTCCTAACCAACATAATACAATGACAAAACTAAAATGCTAATGTGACTCCAAATAGTACACTAAATACTGTGTACTATACACAGCATATTTCCTATAATTTATTTATTTATTTAAAAGTAGAAGAAACACTTGGTATTGTGCAACAAAATGTTTCAAGCTGTAGCACACTACGTTGTTGTCATGCCTGTCTGTCTGTCTGCCTGTCTGTCGATCTATCGATTGATATGTCTGTCTGTCTGTCTGTCTGTCGGTCGATCTATATGTCTGTCTGTCTGTCTGTCGGTCGATCTATATGTCTCTCTGTCTGTCGGTCGATCTATATGTCTGTCTGTATGTCGGTCTGTCTGTCGGTCGACCTATATGTCTGTCTGTCTGTCGGTCGATCTATATGTCTGTCTGTCTGTCGGTCGATCTATATGTCTGTCTGTCGGTCGATCTATATGTCTGTCTGTCTGTCGGTCGATCTATATGTCTCTCTGTCTGTCGGTCGATCTATATGCCTGTCTGTCTGTCTGTCTGTCTGTCTGTCTATCTATCGATTGATATGTCTGTCTGTCTGTCTGTCGGTCGATCTATATGTCTGTCTGTCTGTCTGTCGGTCGATCTATATGTCTCTCTGTCTGTCGGTCGATCTATATGTCTCTCTGTCTGTCGGTCGATCGATATGTCTGTCTGTCTGTCGGTCGATCTATATGTCAGTCTGTCTGTCGGTCGATCTATATGCCTGTCTGTCTGTCTGTCTGTCTGTCTATCTATCGATTGATATGTCTGTCTGTCTGTCTGTCGGTCGATCTATATGTCTGTCTGTCTGTCTGTCGGTCGATCTATATGTCTCTCTGTCTGTCGGTCGATCTATATGTCTGTCTGTATGTCGGTCTGTCTGTCGGTCGACCTATATGTCTGTCTGTCTGTCGGTCGATCTATATGTCTCTCTGTCTGTCGGTCGATCTATATGTCTCTCTGTCTGTCGGTCGATCTATATGTCTGTCTGTCTGTCGGTCGATCTATATGTCTCTCTGTCTGTCGGTCGATCTATATGTCTGTCTGTCTGTCGGTCGATCTATATGTCTCTCTGTCTGTCGGTCGATCTATATGTCTCTCTGTCTGTCGGTTGATCGATATGTCTGTCTGTCTGTCGGTCGATCTATATGTCAGTCTGTCTGTCGGTCGATCTATATGTCTGTCTGTCTGTCGGTCGATCGATATGTCTGTCTGTCTGTCGGTCGATCGATATGTCTGTCTGTCTGTCGGTCGATCTATATGTCTCTCTGTCTGTCGGTCGATCTATATGTCGGTCTGTCTGTCGGTCGATATATATGTCTGTCGGTCGATCTATATGTCTGTCTGTATGTCGGTCTGTCTGTCGGTCGATCTATATGTCGGTCTGTCTGTCGGTCGATCTATATGTCTGTCTGTATGTCGGTCTGTCTGTCGGTCGATCTATATGTCTCTCTGTCTGTCGGTCGATCTATATGTCTGTCTGTATGTCGGTCTGTCGGTCGATCTATATGTCGGTCTGTCTGTCGGTCGATCTATATTTCTGTCTGTCTGTCGGTCGATCTATATTTCTGTCTGTCTGTCGGTCGATCTATATGTCTCTCTGTCTGTCGGTCGATCTATATGTCTGTCTGTCTGTCGGTCTGTCAGTCGATCTATATGTCTGTCTGTCTATATACCTGTCTGCCTGTCTGTCTATCTATCGATCTTTATGTTTGTCTGTCTGTCGATCTATATGTCTGTCTGTCAATCTATATGTCTGTCTGTCTGTCTATCAATCTATGTGTCTGTCTCTCTATATACCTGTCTGCCAGTCTGTCTATCTATCGACCTTTATGTCTGTCTGTCTATCGATCTATAGGTCTGTCTGTCTGTCTGTCTGTCTGCCCATCTATTTATCCATCTATATGTCTGTGTGTAAAAACATGAAAAAATTGCACGAAAGGAAATAATACATGTAAGTGGATGTGCGGACACTTGAAAAAAATAATAGAGAATTTATGTGCCCATTTTTACTGCCATATAAATGCATAAAGACAGAAAATTTAGGGGAACATTTTCACATTAAGTGTGGGCAGATACACTACTTGTTGCATTGTGTCTGGTTAGGACACAGTGTAAAAGTACAACGTGTGGATGTGGTTAGTGCTCATAAAGTGCAAAAGCTCACCCTGCTCCATAACATTAACAACGGTGACTCCAGAGTTGTTGGTGGCCAGGCGGTACCAGGCCTTGCGTGGGTTCAGCAGCCACTCCTCCACATGGCAGTAGTAATTCCCGGCATCTCTGGACCGAGCTTTCTGGATGGTTAAGCTGTACAGGTCAGAGGTGGTGCGTTCAAACTGCAGGCGGGAGTTTGGACCAGGCTCCTCCGTAGGGCTGCAGTTCCCATTACCAAACACTGCATCATGACCGATGGAAAAGACGCACTCTTGTTCCTCCTCCTCCTCCTGCTCCTGTCCCAAACGGTACACATACCAGGACACAGAGAAGCGGGAATCTTTCGAGGACTGAGACGGAATGCTGCAGCCCAGCCGGACTGATCCATCTTCAGGTACTGTGATATTAGATTCGGCCTCCTCCACCTGCAACTTCACCACTGCAATAAAACGATTGTAGTGCATGAGACAAAGATTGAGGTAGCATCTGTCGCAAACTCATTGTTACATTACATAGAGCCAAATATTCTAGTTTAAAGAAATGATTCACTTGAAAAAATTGTAATTCTGTCACTCTTTTGTTGAACACACAAGGAGACATTTGCAATAAAATCAACAGCGATTTATAATGCAACAAAAGATTTATATTTAAAATAAATGCTGTTCTTTTGAATGTTCTATTCATCAAAGAATCCTGAAAAAAATGTATCATCGGTTCCACAAAAATATCAAGCATAACTGTTTTATAATAAGAATAATAAGAATAAATGTTTTTATAAGATAAAAGAAAGTCAACATGAGGGTGAGCATATAATGACAGAACTGCATAGTACAAAAATGATTTACATATTCCAACACACCCTAAAATTAACTTTATTCTCTATCAAAAATCTGCAGGGCATCGAGCATCAAATATCAGTTCAATATGAAGGTGAGGATCAACACATTTTGTGTGAGAAGTCACGAGCTCCTTCTGCAGGGTCTTGAGCGGAGATCCGCTAAAAATAAGACCGGCACACTTTAAGAAGCTCCTCTTATCTTCTGCTCGTGTAAACGCAGTGCAATTTAACTTTGAAGATGGCAGATTACGAGGTGCTGAACCTTTCATCAGCTATCTATTTGTAAATACATTTGTATGCATGCTATTTCAGGCAATCGAGCAGCGGGGAGGCGATATGTCACCCACACTTGCATCCCCAGGAAAAATAAGCCTGGAGTGTAAGTGCATGTTTAGATATATTATAGAGATATGCACTGTGTATATACATATATGAGAGGTAAAATAGATGCAAGGTATAAAATACAGAATTCATGAAAGACAGCTTGACTAAAGCAGTGCTGAGAAGATGATACTGTATGCTAAGGGGAATGCTGAAGAATAGAAAATGCAAATATAATGATCAGCATGTCAATGTGAATGTTAGATTTGCATTATTCATTTAAAATAATAATGTATCGCTTCTTGAAGTTATCTGGCCAGTGAAAGCACCCAAACACACTTTTCTTGACCTTGATTTGTTTCAGAAGAGCAGATGTCTTGGCCACCTGTGCTCCTAAAGCTACTTGCTCAACGGACCCGAGGACAAACTACACCACAAGACGTGTCTGTGTAACAGCGGTCAGTCGGTGACCCATGTGTAGAGCGGTAATATTGAAGAGTGTGTTGTGTCAAAGCTTTGATTCAATGCTGTCAACGAGTCCAGATAATGCAAACCTTTTCCGACACAGTCACCAGAACCACATTAGACCTGCCTACAGAAGCTAGGTCATGATGTTACAGGGAAAAGTGGACAGATAGATGAATAGCTAAGGTGGTCTGCAGCAGGGGGCTTCACGGGCGGCTGCGTGGGGTGAATAGAGGAGCAGTGGCACTCATGAGTAAAGCCTCTGGGCTCCGATATGAGGTCCTGACCCCCCCCTCGCCGCCTGCACTGTGAGCACTAAGGTCTGTGGCCCGGCTCCCCGAGGGGCTTATACGTTGTACACATACAGTACAAAGCCCCGGTCTCTCTTTATGTCTTCCTCTCATAAATGCACACATGCTGATGAATGATTCAGCTCGGGCAGACATGAGCTCGGCACGGCTGCGCTCCACGCTGGTCTCAGGGGGAGAATGTTTTCCCGTCCGCTCATGCCAGATGGCCTGGTAAGCCCATGGGACTGCTACACACACAGGCTTGGGAGTCTGCTGTAGGAGTAAAGGCCAACACGGCTGGTTGGGTGCCATTGTAAATACTGTCCAGCACTTTCCATGAACAAGATAGAAAAAAAGGACCAGAGGATTCTTCAGAAAAACCTTTAAACAATGTCGATCATTAATCTCAGGAGGGCCTGGGATGTTTTCTGTTGTTTATTATATTTGAGGAATTTCTGCAAGCCTGTTATTCAAATAAATATACAGCTCTTGAAAAAACGGACTACTGCCAGATTTCTCTGGATTTACTATTTATTGATATGCATTTGAGTACAATTAACACTGTTTCATAACTATTGACAACATTTCTCACAAATAAACATATTGTCATTTAGAGCATTTATTTGCAAAAAATGACAACTGCTCAAAATAACCAAAAATATGCAGTGTTTTGGAGCGGTCTCTTCATTTTTTAGCTCTAAAGCTATAGTTTAAAAACACTCATTTTAGTATTTTTCTCATTTTCTAGCAAACATAAATTGAGCAAATGAGTAACATGCATATTATTCAAAAGTTTAGAAGATATTGTAAGGTTTTTGAAAAAAATACTTTATGCTCACCAAAGCTGCATTTATTTGTAAGAGGAACAGTAGGCTAATAATGTGAAATGTCTTTACAATTTCACATTTTCTAATTGTTTTCCACTTTAATGTCATTTATTGTAG
This sequence comes from Schizopygopsis pylzovi, assembly GCA_027422435.1. NCBI lineage: Eukaryota > Metazoa > Chordata > Actinopteri > Cypriniformes > Cyprinidae > Schizopygopsis > Schizopygopsis pylzovi. Next base: position 35,065,255 of record CM049827.1, read on the forward strand.
TGAATGCAGAGCTGCATTTTCAGTCATTACAGTCTTCAGTGTCACATGATCATTCAGAATATTTCTTGTTATTATTATAAATGAAAACAGTTGCACTTATTTTATATATATATATATTGTGGAATTATATGTTTTTCCAATATTCTTTGATGAATAGGAATTTAAAAAACAGCATTTATTTGAAATAGATGTCTTTTGTCACATTTGACCAATTTAATACTGTACATACTTGCTTAATCAACGTATGAATGTCTTTATTTTTTTAAATGAAGCAAAAAGTTTGAAAACTAAATGTGGGACATATTTAAATAAATATACATTTAAATGCATATGTGACCCTGGAGCACAAAAGCAGTGTTAAGTCGCTGGGGTAATATTTATAACAATAGCCAAAAATACCAAAGTCCAAATTATAGATTTTTCTTTTATGCCAAAAATCATTAGGATATTAAGATCATGTTCCATGAAGATGTTTAGTAAATTTCCTACCGTAAATATATCAAAACTTAATTTTTGATTAATAATATGCATTGCTAAGAACTTCATTTGAACAACTTTAAAGATGATTTTCTCAATATTTATATATTTTGCACCCTCAGATTCCAGATTTACAAATATTGTCCGATCATAACAAACCATACATCAATGGAAATATTACCTATTCAGCTTTCAGATGATGTATAACATCTCAATTTTGAAAAATTGACCCTTATGACTGGTTTTGTGCTCCAGGGTCACAAACATACACATACATTAATGTGATAAGCAACATCATTCTTACCTGGCTGTCTCACCATCACATGTGTGAGGCCGGAGGAGTCTTGCGCCAGGCGGTACCAGAGTCCATCGGGGTCCGTGAGCCACTCCTCCACAAGGCAGTAGTATGTCCCAGAGTCGCTGGTCTCGGCCCGGTGCAGGGTGAGGCCGTAGAGCCGAGGAGAGAGCCGCTCGGACTGCACACGGCTGCGGAGACGTTCCTCTCTGCGTACGCTCCATACTGGAACGCTCCCGAGTGTTCGATCTTCAGCAGCAGCTCATCCGGCTCTCCTGCCTCGGCCTTCCGGGCGTACCACAGCACAGCATGCTGGGAGTCCGGGCTGGTTTGAGACGTGATGGAGCAGTTGACACGCACCCGACTGTCCTCCAGAAACTGCAGACTCTGGTTGGACTTGTGCACCTTCAGTTTACTCACTAAAGGAGGAGATAGCAAACAAGGGGAAACGTTGTTAGAACAATGAATACCAAGATTTGTAGACCATTTAGACCAAATACTTATGTCAGTTGGCAGACAGCTATTCTTGTGAAAAAGAAGTGCACTAAATGTGCACTTGTGATGTACTTCAAATCTTAAAAGTATCTTTTAAAAAACTGTCCTTGAAGATGGTATATTAATGAAATAAAAGGCCACTTAAAGAGCACACTTAATGTGTCTTAACGCACTTAGAAACACTTATAAAAAAGTGCACTTTGAAATAATATCCAATAGAAATCGCTGTTTCTTTCTGATGTGAATAGTCTTTTAACCAGAATGGATTTGTGTCCCTGGAGCAGAAAACAGACTATAGAGTAGCATTAGTCTTGCCTGGCTAGTTTTCTCGTGTTTGATACCTGCCAGTGTTTCCTGGATTAACCCTTTGCCTTGCCGTTCGGACATTGTTTGCA
>CM049827.1:35069416-35086916 GCA_027422435.1 Schizopygopsis pylzovi
AATTCTGTCATCATTTACTCATCCTCAAGTATTTCCAGACCTGTATGAATGTGTTTGTTCTGCTGAACATAAAGGAAGATATTCTGAAGAAAGTTTTTAATCAGGTTGTTTTGGGCACCATTGACTTCCATAGTAAGAAAACAAAATACTGTAGAAGTCAATGGTGCCCCAAAACTGCTCGGTGTCCCACATTCTTCAGAATATCTTCCTTTATGTTCAGCAGAACAAACACATTCATACAGGTCTGGAAATACTTGAGTAAATGATGACAGAATTTTCATTTTTGGGTTAATAACAAAAGAAAGATCACTATGAGTCAAGGCATCATGCCCATTCAAAGTGTTTTTTTTTGTTACAAAAATAACTTCTATATTTAATACAGTCACACCACCATGAGTGCTGCTAAACTCAAACCTGCGTTCGCTGAGACACTTCAGCGCATTACAACCAATCACAGACGATTCTGTTGAGCTTATGAATGCACTGACCAATCAGAGGAGTCTATGATAATCACAGTCGCGTTTTAATATGTTAACAATGTTCAGAAGCTCTAGAAAGCAAGACGCTCCTTACTAATTTGAAGTAATGGCATTTATCCTGTAAATGTAAAATGGCATCGTGTGTGCCCTCAGACATAAAACATCACACTGAAGATGCTCTCAACGCGCTGGCAGAGCCCTAATCCCAGGACAACGACTCGTCAATCCTCTGAAGCAGAACCACCAATGGATGGGATTTCTTTCTCATTTCTCCGGTTTAGACAGAAAACAAAGGCTGAGAAAGAGATGTCAGGGATTAAAGACCCCATGACATCAAAATCAGACGTGGTTTTTAGTTCACGTAGTTTAGCTTTGAAGCCATTTATGTGCTATGTTGAAAATTCACGTTTAGCAGATATATGCGGTTGACATTTACAGTACCACTCATCTGTACGTTTTTGTCATGATCTTTTTTTAACCTTAATATGTTGAGATTATAAGAAGCTCTCCGATACACCACACATTGAAACAAAAGATACTATTTTTTTTAAGGAAAGTAGTTGCAAACCATTTATTGTAGCTGCATTGAATTGCTGCAAGCTGAATCTTTGTGAGTTTGTTTGTGGCTGATCACATCACCATCACAGGTGCATTCAGCAGCGTTACATGATATTCAGAAAATCATGTTTACAAACACCGTGCCATTTTCAAAGCACCTGATACTGTTGTTTGACTCTAACACTGCTGCACAATTAAATACAAGCATACAATATTGCTCAGATTTACATAAGGTGGCTTTGAAATCAGAGACAAGTTATGCACGACAGCTCACAGTCGAGACACAGTTTAGTCTCCTGGGCGACAGAAAATACAGCGAATATGATTGGAAACCGTTTCAAGCTCACTCCTGGTCAATGCTTTTCTCTCAGCATGATGCATTAGTGGACTGACCCTCCGCTGTCTCTTCCAACATTCAATTTTCTAATAAAGAAAACGAGCAGAGTAGCGAGCCTTTGACGAGACGGTCCATCGGTCTTTGTACTTTCTGTCCTACAGGAGCAGCTATGCTTTCATTAGCTCCCAAGAGATGCAGCAGATATGATTATCACCCCACTCATATTAGCCATAGTTATGAATACTCTTGCGTGGGTTTTCCATCATTCACTTGCTTTTAGGGTTACCCTTAGACCCATGTAGGGTCTCCTCCATGTGTCCTAATGAAGGAAGGCGGACAATTTAATCATATTTGATTAAACAAGATATTTGTGCTTGAGAAAACTGCAAGATATTTCATTTTTGTTGCATACTCGAATTAGGAAAATCAATAAATGTATGAAAAGTGAGAGAGGGAAAATAAAGATGGGAGAGTAGAGCGACTGCAAAAATGAAGTAAATCAAGCTCAGAGCTTGATACGAAGCAGTTTGTGAAAAACCAAACCGAGAACATGTTTCGAGTGCATTTGTGATTTTATAAGACAGCGAGCTGCGTTCCCTCCTCCTGCGTGTGGCCAATTTCATTATCCCCAGTTAATTACCAACACGCTGCGCTGCCGAGATAAAGATGCTTTATTTGGTTTATTTATTGATGACACAATCTCCAAAGATAATGCAGCCTTCCATCAAGAAACACAACACGTTTATTTATTACATTAAGAAAGCAGCGGCAAGCACTGGAGATTTTAAAAGGGCCATTTCATGAGGAATAACACACGTTTATTGTGTTAAACATACTATAACTGAGCAAGCAAAATGCCCTTGCCAGTCCAAAAAGAGCATTTACTGAAACCAAAGCCTGAACAATATGTTCCCAGTGAGGACGCAGCACGACGCCACACTAAATCTCTGACGCGGCCAGAACATGTGACCCACTCCGTCAGTCAGGTGCAAAGGAGGGATGAGAAATCAATGAGAAAAATTATATCTGACTCTGGATCACAGTCATAAGGTCAATTCTGTGAAATTGAGATTTATACATCATCTGAAAGCCGAATAATAATAAACTTTCCAATGATGCATGGTTTGTTATGATGGACAATATTTGTAAATCTGGAATCTGAGGGTGCAAAATATATAAATATTGAGAAAATCATCTTTAAAGATGTTCAAATGAAGTTCTTAGCAATGCATATTACTAATCAAAAATTAAGTTTAGATATATTTACGGTATGAAACTTAGAAAATATTGTTCCTTAATATACTAATGATTTTTTGCATAAAAGAAAAAGTGATCATTTTGACCCAGGCAATGTCTATTGCTACAAATATCCCCGTGGATCTGTGCTCCAGGGTCACGTATGTACTGTAATTATAACACATCTGATGCTGTTCCTGACTGGATGTAGCTCCTTCCACTCGGCACGTCCTGATCATTTCAGTCTGATCTCAACAGTACAGATTGTTCTCTGAATGTCGAATGTAATGGAGGATTTGCAAAGTGGCTATTATTAGAGCAGGTAAACATAAGGTGTCAGCAGCTGATGAGCAAGGTAATGGCATTCAACATGTATTGACACCCAATCATAGGAAACCATGGTCGAATGTTGATTACTGATCCACAGTGGAACAAAGACACGATGCACATCTAATCGAGAAAATGTCTCAGCTCTAGTAAAACACAGTAAAGGGTGTTTCACACTGAATCAACAGATGGTGGCAGACACTTTATTGTCTTTTGTCAGATCGGTGACTCTTATCTGTGTCTTTTGGCATCTGCCGGAGCTTGTTTTGGCCGATTGAACACGCTGAATCAGCACTTGTCGGGTCGTGGATGTCTGGGAAGTGACATACTGTAATCTGATGATTGTCAGCCTTGGTCTAAAACTATCCTCCAGTTTCACAGACAAGGCTTAAGTCTAGTCCCAGACTAAAATGTAAGTCTGAGCGGTTTCAACTGAAGAAAACTTGCACTGATTGATGTTAAAATATAACCGTGCCTTAGTTTTGTCTCAAGATGGACATCACCTGTTTGTTTTTTATCTAAGGCAAGTTTATAAAAATGACTTGGATATCCTAATTAAACTACGGACCTAATCCTGGTTTAGTCTAAGCCCTGTTTATGAAACCAGGCCTATATGATATAACAGGAAAAAGCCTTAAACTAACATTTATGTGACCTGCGATGCGAATGGCATCTATGCCACTAAGTATTTCTTATTGCATTATTAAAACAGCGATCTTTCAAGAGTTCTGTTGATGACACCAAAACACAAGCATCATTAGGGAAGAGCAGTCAATCGCTAGCTGCTAATTTCAACCCCCACTGACAGATGAAGAGTCCTTATCACTGTCAATCACTTACAACATAATGCTATCCCAGTTCATGCATATTTATGAGTTCCACAGGCACGTCTGTTTGCCTGAGCACGAGTGGAGACAGAGAAACGGTTGAGGTGTACCTGTAAACATTGAAGACTTTTTGGAGCGCTCTCGTTTTTTAAAGGAGTACTTTAAGTGGAGCAATGACAAGTGGAGGTGGATAATCATCAGAGATGGAAAGAGCAGATGGAGGAGTGCCTGAAAGGGATAGAAGAACTGAGAGAAGGGGAATAAAGCACAGTATGCTTTAAAAAGGGGAAAAAGAGAATCAGCGAGTGCAGTAATATTAAGAGTACTCGTTGAATCGCAGAAGAGCTGCTCACTTTGAACAGACATAACTGTTACCAAAATGAGAGGAAAAGTGAAATGATGGACTGTGGAGAAAGTGACTTTCAGATGAAAACACATCAAAAATTTTCTTTTTAAACAAGCACATTGAAGGCTGGATTACAGCTCAAAACGTGCTCTTCTAACTGTTAATCCAAGCAGCAGAGCCTGACATGTGTCATATTAACGCTCTGAACTGTGCTGAATCCCAGTGAAACAGATTGTGTGTGTGTTTTCTGAGGGGTGGGAGGCTGTGTTCCCTCAGGAGCGCAGTTTAAGCAGATCCGCCTTGCACAGTGAAGAATGGGGCTTGAGCACTGCTGCCCTCCGTCTGCTACAAACACATAATGGGAGCCTAATATCTATGCTAATGAGGCCGATGCATCTCTGATTTCCAGCAGTCTTCTACAATGCAATTAGGGCTATATTGTAATCATGTGGATCTGTGCTCGGGCAGGGAGTCCACAGATGAGCCCTGTGTGTCCTGCTTTAACTTGTGCCCCCCCGCCCTCCCTTAACTCACGACATATGTGCGGGTTCAGGTCTGTGATGCAGTAAAAACAGCTCTGTGTGTTATCAGGGGACTCTGGGATTGCTGTGTGCTATCTGAAAGCATTGAGGTCTGCTAGAGAGGGCATAGGTGGCATGTGTTTATATGCACCGACAGAGATGCATTCAATTCAATCCAATGTTTTCTTTTGGCCAGGAGCGAGTGTCTGGCGAGGAATGGGGCTGAATGGCATCTGTTTAATGCTCTCGTCATGTTACCCAAAGGCCTTTCTGTCGTTTTGCACTCAGAGCCTCATATGTATGATAGTCAGCAAAAACAACTCGTGCAAAAGGATTGAAAACATTACTGGAACTGAAGAGTGAAGAAGTCAAGTAACATCAGCTAGGGAGAAACAGATGAGTGGCGTCCTCCGAGACCGTGATTATAAATGCTATGAAGTGTGTTTATATGAATACAGATACTGAAGAGGAGTTATTATTACAGACAGCTTGGAGAAGCACTGCTGATAACTAAGGACATCTTTTAAAAGTGTTTACAAGTGGTCCAACACGTGCATATGAGTGGAATCATGTTTTTTCAGAATATGCAAAATGACATTTGGAGCATCATTAATTATGTCCAAACATGTTTAGAGAGATGGCTTGCTGTCTAACGGTCATGTGTTGTGGTACTCTCGTGAATATGCATCGACTGACACGGAAGAGAAGACATGATTAATAAAGTTATTTTGTTCTCGGTAACACTTCACAATAAGGTGTCATTTGTTAACATTAGTTCATGTATTAATTAACATGAACGGACAATGAACACTACATTTATTACACTCTGTCAATCATTTATTACACTTTATACATTTATTAAACACTTAATACATTTATTACACTCTTTATTCATCTTTATTAATGTTAGTTAATATAAATACAGTCGTTCATTGTTTGTTCATATTAACTAATGTTATCAAACACAACTTGTGATTTTAATAATGCATTAGTAAATGCTGAAATGAACATTAACTACGATTAATAAATGCTGTAGAAGTGTTGTTCATGTTAACTAACGGACCTTATTGTAAAGTGTTACCTTGTTTTCTTTATGCACAGAAAGTATTCTCGTAGCTTCATAAAATTACAGTTGATTATTTTGACGATGTCCTTGCTATCTTTCCGGGTCTTGAACGTGTCAGTTACATTGCCGTCTATGTAGGGTCAGAAAGCGCTCGGATTTCACCAAAAATATCTTGAATTGTGATCTGAAGATGGACGGAGGTCTTACGGGTTTGGAACGACGTGAAGGTGACGAAGTCAATGACATAATTTTCATTTTTGGGTGAACTATCCCTTTAAGCATCATACAAATAGCACACCATTAATGTTGCATTAAAGAGTTTGAGACTTTGTTGCTAAGTTAACAATGCTGTACTCTAATACTCTAATAAAGATGGATGTTCAACTTAGCTGAAATCTTCACTGAATATTATGCATGGGGTTTTGCAAAAATGTAGGTAGATGCAGGTGTCACGAATCCGGTTCATGGGCTTCTGTCCACTCGCCATCAGAGGTTGCCCTTCCATCTTACTGACTCTTGCACCACACAGACTGTTGCTTCATACTGGACTGCATTTCCCACAACCCATTGCACTGATCACACAGCTGTCCCCAATCACACGCTCACCTGAGAGACATTACACACACCATACAAAAGACATGAATTTCCTTTCACAGATCGCCGAGTCTGGTCCTGTGTTTAACACTCTCCAAGTGTTAGCTGCCTTACCGAGTCATTCTGTGTTCTCTAAGTCTGAGTTTAGTTTATTTTGTTTATAGTCTCGTTTCGGTTTCCTCCCTTTGTATCGTGGATTTACCCTTGTCTCAGCATTTCGGACTGTGTATACCTCATTTGGATTATTGCTCAGGTTTCTCAAGCCCTCTGGATATTGTTGGTCGATCGAGGACCCACGCATGCACTAGTATTACTCTGTGTCTAGCCCATGCCATACCTGTTAGCTGGTGTTTTGACCACGTCCCTGTTTAATAAAGCTTGCACATGGATCCGCACGTCTCACTCGCCCCGTTACAGCAGGATTTCAATGAGCCCATGCTGCTTATAATGCTATCTGCGTAGGCAGTTCACGAGGTTTTAGAACAGAGCCAGAGTGCAGGTGTGTGTGTGCACTGAAGGGGTTCTCTGAGAATCAGGTGTCCTATATTTTGACCTTGAGCATCACTTCAGAAGTAATTAATTACCAAACCCGTATGAAATGGTTTTGGACATGAATGCTTCAGAAACAAATGTGCTTCATCAATCTTCCATTGTGTCGGTGAATGTCATGCAGTAAGGTCTATTGCCTGGGCACTGGGATGGAAAATAAGGGAGCACACAAAGCTCGAGTGATTGAATTATGAGTAAAGAGCTTGTGGGATCTGAGAGGAATATAAGGTGCTCTACATAAAGGCTCCTGGAGAATACCGTAGATCAGTGATTCTCAGATTTGTCAGGCCTAGTATCACTTTTAATCAAACCAGAACATCCAAGTAGTACTGCCGATAGTATAGCCCTAAAAGCAAGATTAACGACGGAGCATTATGATGTCATATAATGGCAGTCGTGGCCTAATGGATAGAGAGTCGGACTTGTAACCCGGAAGTTGTGGGTTCGAGTCTCAGGTCCGGCAGGAATTGTAGGTGGGGGGAGTGAATAACGAGCGTTCTCTCCTCCTTCAATACCACGACTGAGGTGAGACCCTTGAGTAAGGCACTGAACCCCCAAATGCTCCCCGGCGCCGCTGCCCACTGCTCCGGGTGTGTGTGCACTGCTGTGTGTGTGTTCACGGTGTGTGTGTGCACTGCTGTGTGTGTGCACTTCTGTGTGTGTGTGCACTGCTGTGTGTGTGTTCACGGTGTGTGTGTGCACTGCTGTGTGTGTGTGTGTTCACGGTGTGTGTGTGCACTGCTGTGTGTGTGTGTGTTCACGGTGTGTGTGTGCACTGCTGTGTGTGTGTGCACTGCTTCACGGTGTGTGTGTGCACTGCTGTGTGTGTGTGTTCACAGGTGTGTGTGTGCACTGCTCAGTGTGTGTTCACGGTGTGTGTGTGCACTTCTGTGTGTGTGTTCACGGTGTGTGTGTGCACTGCTGTGTGTGTGTGTGTTCACGGTGTGTGTGTGCACTGCTGTGTGTGTGTGTTCACGGTGTGTGTGTGCACTGCTGTGTGTGTGTGTTCACGGTGTGTGTGTGCACTGCTCCGAGTGTGTGTTCACGGTGTGTGTGTGCACTGCTGTGTGTGTGTTCACGGTGTGTGTGTGCACTGCTGTGTGTGTGTGTGTTCACGGTGTGTGTGTGCACTGCTCCGGGTGTGTGTGTGCACTTCTGTGTGTGTGTTCACGGTGTGTGTGTGCACTGCTGTGTGTGTGTGTTCACGGTGTGTGTGTGCACTGCTCGTGTGTGTGTGTTCACGGTGTGTGTGTGCACTGCTCCGAGTGTGTGTTCACGGTGTGTGTGTGCACTGCTGTGTGTGTGTGTGTGTTCACGGTGTGTGTGTGCACTGCTCCGGGTGTGTGTGTGCACTTCTGTGTGTGTGTTCACGGTGTGTGTCTTCACTGTGTGTGTGTTCACGGTGTGTGTGTGCACTGCTGTGTGTGTGTTCACGGTGTGTGTGTGCACTGCTGTGTGTGTGTGTTCACAGTGTGTGTGTGCACTGCTGTGTGTGTGTGTTCACGGTGTGTGTGTGCACTGCTCCGGGTGTGTGTTCACGGTGTGTGTGTGCACTGCTGTGTGCGTGTGTTCACGGTGTGTGTGTGCACTGCTCCGGGTGTGTGTTCACGGTGTGTGTGTGTGTTCATGGTGTGTGTGTGCACTGCTGTGTGTGTGTGTTCACGGTGTGTGTGTGCACTGCTGTGTGTGTGTGTTCACGGTGTGTGTCTTCACTGTGTGTGTGAACCCACATGGATGGGTTAAATGCAGAGCACAAATTCCGAGTATGGGTCACCGTACTTGGCAACACATCACTTCACTTCATGAATATCAATATTCAAGTAAATAAGATGAACGGTGGTGCTGTAAGACCTCCATCAGCCTCTTGACTAGCCCTGTTGCACATCTATGGAAGGAGCAGCAGATACAAGGCAAACACAGATACAAGGCAAACAGATACAGATACAAACACAGATACAAGGCAAATGCCTACTCATTTTAATATGTACTCTACTGTATATTACTGAAAACTACTAGCTGCTAAAAAATCACTTTACCGTTATTGAAAACAAATGACATTATACATTATTTTAAAACAGTCATTTTAAATGGTAATAATATTTCATAATATTGCTGATTTGTGTATCAAATAAATGATCAGTGTTCGGGATGTTAGTTTTCAAAATTAATGCATTACAATATTGCATTACTCCCCCAAAAAGTATCTAAGAAACATAATTAGTTACTTTTTTAGGGAGTAACGCAATATTGTAATGCATTACTTTAAAAAAAGTAACTTTCCCCAATACACAGGCTAGCCTTGCCTAGATTTACATTACGTTAACTTTGCATTACTTTTTAAACCTGGGCAGGGCTTGCTTGTTCATTTTTAACATAAAAACTTATATTTTTGCCTAAATTAAAAGCCCTTTCGAAAGTACATAAGAAGACAGGAGAAGAAAGTTCAACACACTTTAGAAAAAAAATTAATAATAATAATTGTTGCTTATTAGTATAGTTGAATTGGATCATTGAAGGTCAGCAGAGAATACATTGATTAATACAATTTGATTAAATACATAAAGTATATATGATTCGTGTTATTTATCATTTAATTATTGCAGGTTTGCGTCATATTTTGAGTTTACATTTCTCGGGTTTTATTCATTTTGAGGAACACTGAATGTCTAGAAATACAGTAGCATCATGTTTTCACAGCGCACACAACTCAACCGGGACAGGAGAGCTGTCAGTCAATACATGGGTAAACAGTAACTGCGTTACTTATTTGACAAAGTTACTCAGAGATTTTCTTGTAAATTAAAAAGTAGTAATGCATTACTTTACTTAGTTACTAGTAAAAGTGATCCGATTTACACCCAACATGAAAAACTCTCTCTGCTCCAAAAGAGAAACAGTTTCAAGGTTTTGTGAAGTGTTTAGGTTGGAAACGTTATTTTCTGCGGAGACATTTATTTGGGGTTTTAAGTACAGACGTGAGGTTCTGAATTACTGAATTTCATTTTTGGGTGAAGCTAAGTTTGCAATTTATATCAGTATGAAAAACAGAATTGAGGAAAAGTCCCGTCAAAGAGTTTTGACTGTTTTTTAGCTTTAGTAAAATCAAGAGTGTTGATTGATTTGCAGTTTTATAAAACTATGGACGATCGGTCGACTTTTGAAATGCTTTGGAGCGATCAAGTAGCACTGTGTACTGTTTTTGAAGTAAATCTGCTGCTCTCCTTATAATGTTTTTGCACATATTAATTATTGTTTGAATTGTTACCTGATTAATTGTAAAAAAAAATCAAAATAAAAAATGCCCTCTCTCTATGTACATATATCACACACACACACACACACACAAACACGCACTCACGCACATGCACGCACACTCACACACACACACACCACACACACACACACACACACACACACACACACCACACACACACACACACACACACACACACAGCACAGACACAGACACAGACACGCACTCACACACAGACACACACACACACGCACGCACTCACACACACACACACACACACACACACACACACACACACACACACACACACACACACACACACACACACACACACACACACACACACACAGACACAGCACCACACACACACATCACACACACACACACGCACACACACACACACACACACACACACAGGCACGCACGCACGCACGCACGCACACACACGCACTCACACACACACACAGACACACACACACACACACACACACACACACACAGCACACACTCACGCACTCACGTACGCACGCACAAACACACGCACACAACACACACAGCACACACACACACGCATACACACACACACACACACACACGCACACACACACACACACACGCACACACACACACAGGTGTTAATATGGCCACTTTGCTGTTTGATTCAAAGAAATTGCTACTAAATAAATGCATTTGATCTTAAAACCTCTTCCATCTGCCTAGAGGCGCTTGTTGTTTCAGTCACTTTAAAGCTGCTTGCTTTCATGAAATTGAGCATCTAGATGCTACTTGGAGGCCAAACAAAATCATATCTCGCCTGTTGATGATGGCTTCATTTTCCGCTCTCCTTTTAGCACTTGGAGTAAAATTGCGGTGCACAAGACATGATCCACACGGCTACACTACATCCCACACTGCAGAAGACTGTGCATGCAACGAAGCTCCATACTAGAGAGAAACCACCATTGTAGGTCACATCACGTAGCAGTGAAATCAGGCACAGAAAGTGTCGTCATGCAGCCTGTGAATACAGAAACCTGTGAATAAGATGGTTCTGGAGGTTTCTTGGAGATACGAAACACCTGCTGTTCACATCTGGACAGGTGAACTAGTGGGGTCAAGCAGAAAGGACAAGCAGACCGTGAAGCAACTGGATCTCGTGAAAGGAGAAACGGAGAAAGTGTGTGAGAATGAGAGAGGCTGATAAATCCTCTGTGTCCTGGAGGGAGATCGTGGTGCATGCTGGGAGACTGTGCTCCTAATGAAGATGGACAGCAGAGATCAATCCATGGGACATAGAGACAGCGCTTTTCTCCAAAACATTTCAGATGCCGTCAACTACAGGCATAGTGAGAGCCATCAGACTGGGTCCGACAGGTGTGGGAGAGCACTGCTCCGTCACTGCCAGGACCCATTCATGTAAAAGACACTTTAACAAGGGCCACTGGGACAGCACTGTATTAATGAGAACGAGTTTCAACAGAACCGGGTGCAAGAGCGAATGAGAGAAGAGGAAGCTAATATTGATTGTTTGTTTATTATAATTATAACCCATTGATGTGGTTTCAAGCTAATTTGAACATGCATCTCGACATCAACCAATGAGACAATGCAAGGAGTACTTGCTGGAGGAAGCTGTTTAAAATCTGAAACACAGCCAGTCTTCTGTCTCACGTGGATAATCCTGAAGGTAAGGAGGTGTCTGGAGGAGGGTGCTTCGAGCTGACTACCGCCTGACACATGTCCCTGTAAGACTGGCTGGATCCAGTCATGCCGCGAGTAACACAGGCTAACAGACAGCAATGCTCCGCAGATGAAGCTTCGATAACTACAAAGGCCTTGGGCAAATAATAGCACGTTTGTCGGTGTGTTGACGGATGTTAGGTTAACTAATTCATTGTGTGCATATAGGCTTGAACGTTTCCCCATAAACCCAGTTAAACAAACAGGGATTGTCTCATGATCCTTCAGAATTCATTTTAATGTGCTGGTTTGCTGCTCAAGGAACGTTTCGGTAACATTGTATCATACAGTCCTGTTCTACGTGCATGTACTGTCTAAAGGTGCGTTCACACCAGACGCGAATGAAGCGAATAAATCGCGCTATTCGCGCGTAGTTGGACGCTTGAACATTTTGAGTTTACTCGCTTCATTCGCGCGTGAAATTCGCTACACAACAGACGTGAATACGCGTCATGGGAGGAGCTTCTCCAGGCAGCTCCAGTCTCGTTGCAAAATGTATTCCTGTTTTTGTAAAAGTATGAAGTAGTATCGTACAGCTCCGGGTACCCACATACAACCACAATTACTTTGTCCTCCATTGTTGTTTCAGATTTTCTGCCTCCGCTAGTAATGACGTCACTTCTAGAGCAAGCTCCTGATTGATTAACGCGACGCGAATATCCGCCAAAGTTCAGATTTTTCAACTCGCGCGATTCGCGCGAATAGCGCGTCAAACACTCGATTTGTGCCGCGTAATTCGCGCCGCCTCATTCTCGCGAATAGCACCGCAGGATTGTCTATCGCATCTTTGCATTGACTTAACATGTAAATCATTCGCGCGTAACGCTTCATTCGCGTCTGGTGTGAACGCACCTTTAGGCATCATTTACACTAGTGCGTTTTTGTTTTAAAACGCATAAAGCCTGGAATACACAACGTGATTTTTGCCCTGATTTCCCCCTGATTGTACAGTCTGAACATGTTGACGCTAGTCGAGGAAAGTCAGAGACAGTCTGCAGATTACAGCTGACAGATTCACACAGAAAATCACGTAGTGTGTGACTGTCACAGACTCAGATCTCTTAGCTTCAGACTTTGATTCTGTCCAGTCGGAGGAGATCAAACATGTTTCATATTTTCAGCCGATTTTAGAACACATGTTTTCATTTGTCATGCGTCTCCTAGCAACAAGGTGCACGTTTCTGCAGGAGTTCATTGTGATCGGAACAACTTCTGGTAGTGTATGATCTACAGTCGCGTAGTGTATGATGCCCAGTTTTCATTTGTCACCATTTATAAAGTTGTTACGGTCAAAGCTTGGTTGTCTCTATTTTGTGGATATTGGTATTTCTTTTTCGTCCCCTCTGTTGTACTGATTTGGTGTATTCTTTTCTCCCGAGGTTGAGCTCCGCCCCTACACACCTGCGTGTAGGTTCACTGATGACCTTCTGGGCCGAATATAAGGTGGAAGTTGCGGTTGTGTTGGTGGCTCTCTCCGTTGCAGCGCGTGTCCTGCCACAGTTACGACCACGCTCTTCCATGAGCATGATTAGCACTTGTTCAGAAGCTCCTTCCGTCCGGCCTCCATTGATGGATGCAGCCAGCGAGCTTCGTGCGTCTCTTGTGGTCAAGCATACCGGTGAAAAGCTCTATGTTTTGATCTATGTTTTGTTTGCTTATTTAAGTTGATTTGATTCTTCATTGTATTTGTTGCCGGCTGATTACATGTGATTCGCGAGATGTTTGACCGTTAATGAATGGTTAAATTGACGTTTTGCCTCGCCTGTCCTTTTATGTTACTAAACCCCTTCCTCAATGAGCATTTTAGAAGTGGGGTTCGTAACAAAGTCCGTAAGTGTATGATGCCTAGTGTTTTACGAATCTGTTCAGATTGTAAAAGTCTTGTAGTGTATTCCAGTCTTAACTCTTACATATCGTTCACACTACTCCGGCGTTTTCAAGGTCGTAAACGGAGACTTATGAAAACGATGACATGGCTGCCCACATTCTTTCTGCGTATCCTCGACGACCGTGTAAACAATAACATCATGCTCGTTATAGATATGTATAGGTAGATTCCCCATTCGACCGCTCCAAGCACGCAGATGCGTCCGCCATCTAAACAACAGGGATCTACCTATACACATCTATGGTCGTACCTGCATGAATGGCCATGTGACATGCGGTTTCGGTTGTGTTGTGTAAACGGAGATTGTTTTCAGCAATAGTGTAAACATAACTTTAATAAGGTATCATTAACCCTAACCCGAATCCGAACACTAACCAAGTCATTTTAGATCTTAGCAGTTAGCTTATATTCTTCAGTCATTTCTTCTGTAATGATACTATAAATGAATTTAAAAAGTTGATTTTTCTCAACTTATTTTGATGAGTAATGTAAAACAAAAGTTGCCACAACTTACTTTTTTAATACAATTAAAAATTATTATTTAAAATAATAATTTGTGACATTGAAGATACTATAACTTTTGATCATTTTAAAATGTCCCTAATGTTTTCTTGCTAAAGAAAATAAATTTTTAAATATATACATTTAATATTCGAATTATATGGAAATCACAAACACACACTCATGTATCATTTCTAGTCAATTTTAGAAATAAATAAAAATAAATGGTAAGTTACACTGAATTAAATATAAGATTTTAGAAAGACATTTTTTTTTACAACTTCAAAATAGCTTGCAGTTTATCTCAATAGAAATTGTTGTTCATATGCTGATTTGCACAAAAGCGAAAACTAAGTATATTTGAGCTCACTGCAATGCATTGTGGGGTTCTCTGGTGAGGACACACACGCTGTAGGCGATGCTGTCTTCAGATTTGGCCAAAAGATGATGTCTTTGAAGCAGAGTAATAATGCCGAAACCGCACGATGCCTCTTGAACAGAGCTCATATATCATCATGCACGCTCGCTCACCACTGCTCTGACTGGGACTTGTGTTTTATATCTGGCTGTGTGTAAGTAAACTCTTCTGTTCAGTATTCAACACTAAATACAGTTCCGGTTCATCTCTCATTCTGTTTGTGCTGAGAAACTAATGAGAAAATGCTCATATTCCACACCTGACTGCTTCATCAATCTGGAGTGGGAATGGTCCCATTAGGACACATCCACTGGTATTACACACACAGATTACATTGTGTCACAACGTAGGCAGCTTCCCTCGAGATCGGCCTAAACGAACACGTGTTATCTTATTGCATTTCACACGCGCCATAAAAGCACAAACGCAATCACGGGAGGAAAAACAGCCTCTAAAATTCACATTTAAATGCTGAGTCTAGTTCTAAAATGTAAAAAGATTTATAAAGTTGAGCTCAAACAGGAGAAAATCAGATTGGGACGCTGCGGATTGGTCATCGGCTCTCTGGATTTATGATGAAATCCCAGCTAGACGAGTTTCCCTCTATTGCACTTGAAGACAGCTTTTGTAATGTAAGAACAAGTGTGAGCACTAACTGAAGATGAAGATGATACGCTTCGGATCAACCTGCCGGCCCGGTTTCATTCAGTGACAGAAGTGGAGCAGAGGGACAGCTTGATAAACGCAGAGCAACGCCTTACTCTCGGAAACTTGACATTAGTGCTGGATTCCTCCTGAGAAACTGAATCACATAAACCGCCTTCACAGCTTATGTATATGAATCTACCACAGGAATCATCAGGAGGAAGGCTGGAGTGAACGACTGTCCAGTGTAGGACGCGCGTTCATATTTAAAATCAGTGTGTGTTGCTGTTTTATCATTCTAGATCAAATGTAAGTTTCTCAGGGGAGGAAAAAGTGCTTCTTGCCAATTCTACAGACAGATGAACTTCAGTTTAACTAACATCATACCAGCTCAGAGAAGGACCAGCGATCAATGGATGCTGTGACTGTGAATGACAGCCGTGCCAAACACCGTTCCTCAGACCACAGCTGTAAACACTAGGGATGGGTATCGTTAAGGTTTTAACGGTACTACTACTCTTATCGATACTGCTTATCGGTCCGGTGCTTTAACGGTATTCTTATCGGTACTTTTTGTTATTTATATATATATATATACATACATATATACATACATACATACATACACATATATGTATGAAATATATATTTCTATGATAGATTAGCAGCTTAATTAACATGGCTTTATATTCTGAGATGTTAAATAAATATTTCATTAAATAAATATAAAACATCAATTTGTAAATGCAGCAGTGTGCAGGCATTTTTTTGTGTTTTATATACATAAGATAAGATAGAGTAAGAACATGAACAAAGAAACAAAGTTAAACAAACTGACAAATATACCATTTATTGTGTGTGTATTTGATCGTTTGGACGCGCCCGAAGCTTGGAGCGCGCCGCACACGCACACACACACACACACACACACGCGCGCGCAAACACACACACGCACACACACACACACACGCACACTCACACACACACGCGCGCAAACACACACACACACACAGGGGCGCGGGAACAGGGGGTGCTGAGAGTGCTGCAGCACCCCCAGTTTTTTTCTGTGGGCAACTGTAAACTGTTGTGAATAAAAAAAATATATAGGCTAAATTTGTTATAATAAAGATTCATTTAAAAATGTATATGGTTGCTCCGATGTTTATAACATTTAGTTTACATTGGCTATTTTGCTATCTATTTCTATGTGATCTTCGACATATTTACCATTTGCCCATTAATTTAACAGTTGTAAGAATTAAAGTTATCAAAGTTATTAAACTGATGCAGGGCTATTTGATGCGCACGTTGCACACATCCTGTCAAATCACGCACGCAGCACTGCCAATGCTTGCTTTTATGTTTGTGAATGCTATGATTGTGTTGAAGAATTTGTAGGTTGTGGCTTAAAAGCGGAACATGGAAATATCATGGATGTACTTTTTGTTTTTTGTTCTCAGCGATATGAGTCTTTCCCTTCTCCCAAAACAGCTTATAGCTAAAATAGTTCAGTTTTGTATGTAATGGAAAAGTGATTAGACAATGTTTCGTTTTTTTTTTCTTCATAAAGTTAATTTAGAAAAACCTTGGGAGCATTTTTTGTTCGTTAAATGTTTTTTTTCTTTTAAGCAACGACCAAGCGGCCAGCATCAGAGTTGATCGCCTATGTTTGATTAATTTAGCCTTATCAAATCATCAAGACTTGACTAAAATAAAATCGATAGATAGGCCTATAAACAGTTCAAGCATATCACAGTGTTAGTTTAAATGTTTAACCTATATAAATGTGCAATATCCAACAGTTTGTGTGGAGAGTGGAAGCTGAAGCGAGCTTTACAGGACATGGAGGATTTTTTTCTTACAGTAAAAACAACTTAAAATACGCCGTGTGATTTTTTTTTTCTCATAAAGGTAAGAGTAATATATCATTTTGAACTGTAAAGGGTCTACTTTTATTTGTGTGCATTCACAATATCAACATTGTGCTTTTATAAAATAGGAAAACAGAGAATGCACTTTCTTCCGGTTTTGAACAAGAGGCTTCAATGATGAACCGAAACTCGGCAACTCGAAACTGGCTCAGAGATATGATAAATATATCTATAGAAAGCTTTAAAATACTACTTTAAAACGAAATAATTCAAAGCAAAGCAAAAACTCTTCATTAGCCTATGTAATCCGTTAAGATGCATATATTTCTCCAATGAGGAAATGG
>CM049827.1:35091916-35109416 GCA_027422435.1 Schizopygopsis pylzovi
CATAAGGGGCGCGAACGCAGACCTCCCTGGTGGTTGATATAAGAAACCACAGCTGTGTTGTCGGTGCGTACTAGCACATTGTGATTTCTTAGGTCCGGAAGAAAATGTTTCAGTGCTCGAAACACGGCCAGCATCTCCAGGCAGTTGATGTGCCACGTGAGATGGTGACCACTCCACAGACCGCGGGCAGGGTGGCCACTCATGACCGCTCCCCAACCGGTCAGGGATGCATCCGTCGCTAGCGTTACGCGGCGGCAAGGAGCTCCCAGGACCGGGCCCTGAGACAAGAACCAAGGTTTCCTCCACATGTCCAAGGCACGTAGGCATCGCCGCGTGACCTTGATCATGCGGAATCGGTTTCCCCTCGGGGAGAACCCCTTGGACTTGAGCCACCACTGTAGGGGTCTCATGTACAGCAGGCCAAAAGGTATCACGTTGGACGCTGCTGCCATCAGACCCATCAGTCTTTGAAACTGCTTGACAGTGAGTGACAGGCCTTCTCTGACTCTCCTGACCGTGTTGAGAATCGACTCGATCCGAGCAGGGGACAATCGTGCCTGCATCGTGGTCGAATCCCACACCACGCCTAGATAAGTGGTTCTCTGGAATGGAGACAGCACACTTTTCTTTGCATTTAGTCTTAACCCCAACTCTTTCATGTGAGCGAGAACGACATCTCGATGTCGAACCGCCAACTGCTCTGAATGAGCTAAAATCAACCAATCGTCGATGTAGTTGAGTATGCGGATGCCCTGGAGTCGCAGAGGAGCCAGTGCAGCATCCACGCACTTCGTAAAAGTTCGGGGTGAGAGTGTTAGGCCGAAGGGAAGAACCCGATATTGGTAAGCTTTGCCCCTGAAAGCGAACCTCAGGAACTTCCTGTGACTGGGAAGGATGGATATGTGGAAATAAGATCTTTTAGATCTATCGTGACGAACCAGTCCTCGGATCTGATCTGAGACACGACCTGTTTTACAGTAAGCATTCTGAACTTCAGGCGGCTGACTGAGCGGTTCAGTAGCCGCAGATCTAAAATTGGACGTAACCCTCCATCCTTCTTTGGAACAACGAAGTACCGGCTGTAGAACCCGGACTCTCTGTCGAGAGGAGGGACCACCTCGATGGCCTCCTTCCTCAGAAGAGAGCTGACCTCTTGTTCTAATACCAGAGCCTGCTCGGGATTTGTGCTCGTGAGACACAACCCTTTGAAAGGTGGCGGCGGAGTGCCGAATTGAATACGATAGCCTTTCTCTACAGTCTGCAGGACCCAACGAGATACATTTGGCAGTAGTTTCCACGCTGCTAAATAATCTACTAAGGGAGCCAGTCTCTCGAGACTGGCCTCTGGTGTGTTTGGAGCTGCTAGATCGATGCCCTGACACGGAGGACCGGCAGGAAGCCACCGATGTAGCTGCTCGGGAGATCCCTGAAGGCGTGGCGAGGCTCTCAGCTCCACTACGTTTCCGGGTGGAAAGAACTGAGAAAGGCACTCGCGGGAGACCGCTGCGCCCTGGAACTCTGGCAGGGTTGGCAGGACGATCTCCAGAGGGCGCTGAGGAGAGACGGACACCGTGTAATGCGGTGCACCCCGCTCTTCCCCAGCAGGGGCCGCCCTCAACAGTCCTGCGTAGACGTCAGGACCGCTTCATCGAGGGCTTCCTAGACTGAAGCACGACCCTCAGGTCGGGCCTCGTCTCCGAAAGCCTCGATTTTCTAGAGCGTTGTCGAGCTCGCTCCCGCTCCGGGGGAGCACGAGCGGCAACGCTCTGCCTTTGGACCTCCCTATATGAGGAGCTGGTACACGGTTGGGGCTGCTCCCGCCCAGCAGCCCCTAGAGCTACAGAGCGGCGAGGGAGAAACCGCTGAAATGCCGCCGCCTGTTTAGAAGCCTCCTGGAACCTGTCGACGACCGAATTAACGGCGTCGCCGAACAGCCCAGAAGGCGCAAGCGGGGCATCCATCAAGACGACTCTGTCCTTCTCTTTCATGTCGGACAGAGTCAACCATAAATGCCTCTCCGCTGCCACCATTGCTGCCATAGACCGCCCAATGGCACGGGCGGTCTCCTTAGTGGCGCGGAGAGCTAAATCAGCGGTTCTCCTCAGTTCTCCGACATCACTTGAACTGATTTGCTCGCCCTCATCTAGCTCTTTCAGCAGGTCTGCTTGATATGCCTGAAGCACAGCCATAGTGTGAAGGCATGCACCTGCCTGACCTGCTGCCGCGTACCCCTTGCCCAACAGCGCTGATGACCCACGCAGCGGCTTGGTGGGCAAGACCGGAGCCTTCAGAGACGATGCCGCACCGGGTGCCAGATAGCTCGCAAGCGTCTGTTCAACCCGGGGCATCGCTCTGTAACCACACTCACTTAACCCTGCCACATTACCATAATAATCAGAGGCGGGGATAAATAGGCGTGAAGAAAAAGGCCTTTTCCACGATCTCGACACCTCAGTGTGAAGATCGGGAAAGAAAGGCAGGCTCCGGCGTAGAGGTAGTGACTTACTACGCAGAAAGCGTTCATCTAGCTTACTTCGCTGCTCTTCAGTCTGATCATCGGCGGGCCAATTAATGTTTAACTTGGCAACCGCGCGAGTAACTACCTCTAATAACTCCTCGTATTGTGGGGATAGAGTGGGCGAAAAACCAGTGCTCTCCACATCTTCCTCCTCGGAGGGAGATAGGTGAAACACTGGCCCCGCCCTCTGAGGGGAAGAAACCGCAGCACGGGCTTCCGAACCCAGAGAACGGGCAGTGGATCTGGCAGGTGAGGACAGAGATAGGGGTTTAGCCGTCTCTAATCCCTCTGCCAAATCCAATTGCGAGCCCCACGAGTGCAGCCACCGCTCCGCCTCAGCGGAGGCGGGGCCAGCACCGTGAGGAGCGCTAGCGAAAACTCCCTCCTCGAAGAGAGCTCTCCGGGAGCGAAGCGTGTGAATTGGAAGCCGCTCACAATGCGGGCAGCCGGCTTCCTCAAAAGCCGACTCCGCGTGCTTCGCCCCCAAGCAGACCACGCACAGACTGTGTGTATCCCCGCTCGTGATGAAGCGAGGGCAGGGAGTCACACACTGTCTGTACTGTGAACCACTCTCGCCCCTCTTAGATTTAAAGGTTGCCTTTGACATGTCTGTATAAATCTTTCTTTGCCTGCCTTTTTAAGAACAAACTTTCTTATTTCCTAACTGGATAATAACAGACCTACAGACAATGACTGACACACACAGAGAGCTTTGCTGAATGACAAAAAGCTGGCGCCGGCTGCACATCACGTGCTTTTAAGCATCCTGGTCGTGACGTCACCCGCACCTGACGTCTGGCTGTCAATTTTGACTGATTACACTTATGATTCAGAGCTGGACATCGCTGATGGCGTTCCCCTAGCGTTTCGACGCAGCTCGATGTTCCCGGAGGGGAACATGGATTGAACATCAATTTAGTCAAAATGTGCATCATGCCATTTACCTCTTGATGTAACGTAGCTGTTTTAAAGGCACAGCTTTTTATTCATGAGAATGAAATGTGAGGAGGAGGAGTAAATAAAAGCAAGAGACTGTGTGATGCCTTCACGATTCTTCTCAGATCAAGTGTGGTACGTGTAGCCCCCCCGGTCTGTTCCCATGATGCTCTGAGGAGCACACGAGCCGGCATACATATTAAATATGAATAAAAGGCTTTAAAGCATAGACAAGAAGAGCATCATGTTTTTTACTGAAACCTTCTCTGAGCACACAAAGCAAACTTCTATTACGAACCACGAGGAATGTGCAGTGTTTGTTTTCACGTGTGAACGAAGCCGTCCTTGCAAAACCTATTCATTTATCGAATTTACACAGAGCCTCTGTTCCTCACGTTCTTCACCTTATACATATTAAACAGACCCTTCTGGAGACATGATTTAATGTCTCTCCATAATGCATTCAGTCAGATGCATGATGTTTTCACACATCATTACCTCCACACTCCAGTCTCCATTTCTCCACGCAACCTGTTTCTCCAAACGTCAGCTCGCAACATTACACCAGAAGTATTTAACATTCAGAAAACTTGCACTAACAGATATGAAGATAAAGCAGAGAAAATTTACGTCATTGCCATGACATACTTCAGAGAAGTATTCTAGAAGCATCTATTTTAAACTCATATGAATTATTACATTGAATATTTATGCTTTTAGAAATTCAATTATAAGACCACAGAACTACTTAAAAGTGAACTGTTTTAAAAAAATTACAAATGTATGATTTCCCTTATACTTTCATATACATGTTATCCCAGTGATTATATTTTAAAATGCCAAAAAGTTAAAAACATCAAATATTTTTGTGTGTTTAATTTAAAAGTGCTGGATTTATCACTGAAGTACGACACTAAGGTCATAACTCGGCCAAACCGTACACCTCTGTCTTTATTAACTCATGTTGATCCAAACCTGTGTGACTTTCTTTGATCCGTGGAACATGAAAGAAGATATTCAGAATAATATTTCATTGTCCATACAATAAAAACAACACTGGAGCGTATGGACAGAACAACACGACTTCTTTCATGTTCACAGAAGAAAGCACGCCGTACAGGTTTGAGGGTGAATCAATGATGAAAGACTTTATTATTGAGTTAATTATTCCTTTAAAAGACTGTTGAGCAGTAAAACAGAAGTTCCTCAATAATGACAACAACACCTGTGACCCTGGAGCACAAAAGCAGTGTTGAGTCGGGGGGGGTATATTTATAACAATAGCCAAAAATACATTGTATGGCTCAAAATTATTAATTTTTATTTAATGCCAAAAATCATTAGAATATTAAGATCATGTTCCATGATGATATTTTGTCAATTTCCTACCGTAAATATATTAAAATTAATTTTTGATTATTAATATGCATTGCTAAGAACTTCATTTGAACAACTTTAAAGATGATTTTCTCAATATTTAGATTTTTTTGCACCTCAGATTCCAGATTTACAAATATTGTCCGATCATAACAAACCATACATCAATGGAAATATTATTTATTCAGCTTTCAGATGATGTATAAATCTCAATATCGAAAAATCGACCCTTATGACTGGTTTTGTGCTCCAGGGTCACATTTGTCCTATTCATAAAGAACATCTTTACGGTAGTCACATAACTTTTGCTAATTGTCTAAAACATAGTGGATTCAAAATGATCTTATTTGACTCATAAACAGAAAACAGCTTCTCCAAAAAGCCATTAGAAGCTCCCACGAGAACAGAAGACTGAAAACGGCTAATTCTCTTCAGAGTTAGGACTATAAACAGAGCAGCTGTACGCGAGATTACGCTCTTCAGTTCTTTGTAGAGTCAATCAAACGCTCGACGCGTCCAAGCGGTGAGTGACTGGAGGAGGCTGTATTCAGAGACACTCCGGGACGCCGTCAGTGCCGCTCTCAAATATCAATAATGAAGTAAACATCAACAGCAGGGCCGTGTTTGTTTATGTTTATGAAATGTTTCTCTATGATGTCAAAACGTCAAATATCCAGCAGGACCGCGTTAAGCAATCACGCCTTTTTAACTCGGAAACACAGGCGGCACATCTGCAAAATTGGCTCTGCATCGATGTTCTCCACGAGACTGGATGTTTTAAACATTTAGAAAGTGCTCTTTTAAATTCAAATGGATTTAAAGAAAGATCTCGGTCCATTGCTCAAACATCTCTGTGTTTGTGCTCTCTGACGACCCACCATTCAGTGCAATAAACACACACCAGGGAAACTAAACGAGCGCTCAGGATGATAAGTTGATTCCTAAATGCATGTTGAAGGGTCGTCTGGGTGCCGGCGTTCCCCTTGAGAGAGTAAGGTCACGGAGCCAGTGGAGCAAAGGGCTCAGCCTCGCTCTGCATCTTAAACGTGTGAAGCTGGTTTATAAATACAAGTCCCTGGAGTCGAAGCAGCTATGCAGATGCCAGAGTATTGTATTTGTCCTGTGGGAGGGGCCAAACTAATATAAGGGGCTAAAAACTAATACATTTAATAAATACACTCACACAAGCATGCATGCGCGCGTGTGCACACATACACACGCACGCAGACACACACACAGACACACACACACAGACACACAGACAGACACACACACACACACACACACACACACACACACACACCACACAGAGACAGACACACGACACACACACACACAGACACAGACACGCACACACAGAGACAGACACACACACAGACAGACGCACACACACACAGACAGGCAGCACACACACACACACACACACAACACACACACACACACACGAACAGACAACACAGACAGACAGACAGACACACAGAACAGACACACACACGACACACGCACACACACACAGAGCACACACACACACACAGACACACACACACACACACACAGAGACAGCACACACACACAGAGACAGACGCACACACACACAGACGCACACACAGCACACACACACACACACACAGACACACACACACACACACACACACAGACGACACACACAGACACACACACACAGACACACACACAGACACACACACACACACACACACACACACACACACAACACACACACACACACACACACACACACACACACACACACACACAGAGAGAGACAGACACAGACACACACATCAAATTAAGATGAATTAAATTATTAATATTATTATTGGAGCACCATCATCCTACTACATATGGAAAATAGGCATATTTAATGTTCATGTATGTTTAGTATGGAAGTGCTTGCACAAAGTGTAACTGTCTTCTGCATTGGGTTGAATTCGTTCTAGCTTGATACTTCCAGTATGACCTTTGTTGGAGCAAGACCTTAACACAATACAACATTGATTTCTCAGCACATGAAATAACTTCTTGTGTTGCAGACATCAGTGTATCAGACTGTCCAGCAGCTCACCTCACCTTTACATCCACAACATCTCACTTTACTCTAAAGACCTTCAGGAAACAATGAAGTAAAGGAGGCGGACAAAACTACTTCAACTTTGCAGGAGCTAGGAGGTACATGAAATGCACAATCAAATAGAAGATATCGGTAACACTTTATAATAACTGCATGCTATGAATCATTAGTTAAGCATTAGTAAATAGTCAGTTCATCCTTTATAAAGCATTGTCTAGCTTGATAGTCATAAGTAGTTTATAAATACAGCTATAAATGCCTTGTTCTTGATTTATAAGCGTGTCTATTACGTTTATTAATCATTTACTTACACTTTCTAAATGATCTACACCACTGGCAACTCCTAAATAACTGGTTTGTAAATAACGTAATAATTTAGAAATGATAAATTGATTGTTAATAAAGTATGAGATACAATTATTAAATATTGTAGATATGCTCAAGAACAAAACATTTATAGCTGTATTTATAAACTGCTAACTAATGACTCTGGAATAATGCTTTATAAAGGATGAACTAACTATTTACTAATGCTTAACTAATGATTCATAGTGTGCAGTTATTATAAAGTGTTACTGGAAATATTAACTGATTCACCCTCGTGTCGTTTCAAACCTGCGTCTCACTGTCTTCTGTTGGACACAAAAGAGGACTTTCTGAAGAACTGTGCTGTTAATCTTTTCCACACAATTACTCTCAATTGAAACGAGATTTCAAGATTTGGACAAACTGTTCTTCTGAGTAAAACACTTTTTAATAAATTGCTTGATTTAGTTCTCAAAACCGGTCTGAAATGTGACCCTGGAGCACAACAGCAGTGTTGAGTCGCTGGGGTATATTTATAACAATAGCCAAAAATACATTGTATGGGTCAAAATTATAGATTTTTATTTTATGCCAAAAATCATTAGGATATTAAGATCATGTTCCATGAAGATATTTTGTAAATTTCCTACCGTAAATATATCAAAACTTAATTTTTGAACAACTTTAAAGATGATTTTCTCAATATTTAGATTTTTTTGCACCCTCAGATTCCAGATTTACAAATATTGTCCGATCATAACAAACCATACATCAATGGAGATATTATTTATTCAGCTTTGCGAATTTTGAAATATTGATGTTAAGACTGGTTTTGTGGTCCAGGTCATGATTATTTGGTCATGAATCAGACTGATCTAGTTCTCCAGTTCTCAATGATACATGTGCTCAATGAAGAGGGATATTCTCAGTAAATAACCACGTATTGTTTTGTCTATCAAATGGATTCAGAAAACTCTTATGATACTATTATGGTAATTGTGTGTCTGTAAAAAAGCTTGAAAGCCTCAGTCTCCACGGGTTCTAATTGCATGGAAATAACCAGTTTAATTCTCCTTCTGCATAAAGCTTGTTGTTCGATCCCTTGATAGACTTAAGTGATGCGTCAGCTGCAATAAAGCTTTTGATTTCAGGAAAGTATAAGAAATAAATTGGCGGTAATAGCGTTAATGCTAATATAACTCATAATGGTAATGTTAACAGAATCGGTTCTGATGCATTCGATATATCTCAAGTACATTTTTTATTGCATTGTTTTTCTGTCTGTCTGTATAGAGCCATCTTATATTCATAAAGGCATCACAAACATAAAAGCACTGTTTAGATGCGAGGGAACCTCAGGCTGGAATGAGCTAGTGTACCTACAAGCATGTCTCCGGCGGGCTGCACTGGTTCGTGTGAATCCCCCCCCAGGGTTGTCTCAGTCATTAACTCCTGCTTGATTCTACTAAGCTCCACACCGGGTCAGACAACAGTTACAAGCACAACTTGAAATGGAGAGAGATGGAAGGCAACGGCATGAGCTCGCATGCATCCAAACATTGAAATAATTGTATGGCATGTAGGGTCAAGGTTACAAATAATGTCGACAAAATATACATGTACACATACGCCCACACGATAATACTGAAGGTGAAGAATAAAGACATCTCCAGCTGCTGTGACTGGGCCGTGGAGAGACAGACAGAAGTGTGTTTCCATCTCAATGAGCTCTATGAAGATAACAATATACTGTACAATACAGTTCTGCTTCATAAGACACCGCGGAGCCAATGGAGAACAAGCGGAGTGATCCAGCTTGCTGGTTTGGACATGTACAATCATAATACATTACTAGAATCTCAATGAAGCTTCCTAAATCTTTCTAATATTTTGTTTAATTACTTGATTTTATCATTATGGTTACTAGGTGGTAGTGGTAAGTGGTACTTTGGCTAATAAAATAAGTAAATACAACACTAAAATATATATACGCATACCCTACAGCTCAAATGTTTGCGGTCTGCATGATTTTTATGAAGAAATTAATACTTTTACTCAGCCGAGATGCATTGAATTTATTGAATTGAAAAGTTACACTGAAGACATTTACAATGTTACAAAACATTATTCTTTTTTTTAAATGCTATTTTTCAGAACTTTTTAATCAAAGAAGCCTGAAAAATTAAAAAATAAATAAATAAAACAAACTGTTTTCAATATTGATAATAACAATAAATGTTCTTTGAGCAGCAAATCAGCATATTAGACTGATTTCTGACAGATAATGTGAGACTAAATTCAGCTTTGCCATCACAGAAGTCAATTCAATCTTAAAATATATTTATTTATTTACATATTTAACTACAATACAGTCATTTTAAATTGTAATAACGTAATTGCAGAATATTATTGTTACTGTCTGATCCAATAAATGCAGCCTTGGTGGTCATACAAGACTTTTGTCTTTTAAAAACATAAAAAAATAAATCCTACTCACCCCAAAAACTTCAAAATAAAAATAAAACATAAAAAATAACAATACCTGCATATTGAAAGTATTAGTAATATCAAATGTGCTGTTAAAAAGACTGTTTAGGGGGGATATAGACTGACTTGACTGAGAAACACTGAGGAAAAAGCAGCTTATCTTAGTGAATATTATGAATATTGGTTCATTATGGACACAGCACATGTCCATTGAACACACTCTGTGCGTTGGTCAGGTTTTGTTTACATCCACAAGGACAGTAAAACCTGCGGGTCTCAGTCAGTGATCCCCAAGAGGAGAACATCTTGAAACACATACTAAATAATGTCTGAATAAAAAAGGTTTATGTGTGAGGGTTAAGTTTAGGGTTAGACGTGAGATAAATGAACTTTCTAAAACAACACAAGTGAATGGAAAGTCCCCGCATGATAGAAAAACAAACGTTTGTGTGTGTGTGTGTGTGTGTGTGTGTGTGAGCGTGAGCGTGTATGTGTGTGTGTGTGTGTGTGTGTGTGTGTGTGGCGTGATGTGTGTGTGAGCGTAAGCGTGAGTGTGTGTGTGTGTGTGTGTGTGTGTGTGTGTGTGTGCGTGAGGTCAGTGAGGAGGGTCTTCCTTTTGGGAGTGACACTGTTCAGTCCAGGGATTGAAGTCCTGAGGGACTAGATTTAATGAGCTCCAATTTTTGCTCTAATGACCCCCCCCCCCCATCATTTCCCTCTTCATTTTCTTCTCTTCTAATCGCTTTGGAGGATATTAACAACCTCTTCCTCGCACACTCCAGGCCATTAGGAGGGCCTGCCTCGGCTGCACACACATGCCAATCATCTCAATTACTCCTATGAGCACAGAGAGGTCAATATCTGGTGAAACACACACATGCACACATGACAGAAGAATGGATCTAGTGAGGGTGAAAGCTGTGAAACTAGGCCACACTACAACACGGTGCGTTATCAGTGAAATCTTTATTTCTGTAGTGACAGTAAAGTGCAATTATGCTAACTTACCCGACTGGGAAGTGACTCAGATATTACAAACCCAAACTTTAACGGATGTCAGGGACTTATCTGTAATTCAGTGCCATCAGAACAGTCACAGTTGGTTCTTACGCTTCGAGCAGTGAGGTAGCCTACATGTACCTTTCCTGCGACGGAAGCCGGTTTTAGACTCACCAGGCTGCAGTACACTGATGCCCAGCGGGTTGGAGGTGCGGTTGGCCACCGTGCTCCAGGTGCCATCGTAATTGCTCCGATAAAGCAGGGCAGCACACTGGTACGTCCCGGCCTCCTTGCGTCCGGCTCGGGTGATGCTGAGGCGGAAGTTGGTGTTCGTGGGCGTGCGATCCACCGTGGTGCGAGTGCCCAGGCCCAGGAGCTGGTCGCCCCACTGCAGGGTGCCATCCCTCGTAAACGTCACCAAATCTCTGAACTCTCCGTCGCCCTCTGCTGGCTGGAAGCGCCATGTGACCGCAGCAGGAACGCTGGGATTGTGCCGTGGCTTCACGATGCACTGCAGGTCAAACGAGTCACCGAACGTCACGCTGGGCGTACGGGAGGAGGCCGACACGACGAAGAACGATTCTGAAGCAAGAGCAAAAAAAGAGAATACGTATAGTAATTAAAAATACTTGCAACTCACAATGCATTAATATAGAATTCAGTTCATGTGCTGACTCGTTATATCAGAACTATCTATTTTCTGAGGCTTTATATTATTTATTAGTTTTTGAGTCTTTAGGTTTTAACATAAGCAGAATGTAAACCGAAACTAGTTTTGCACTTAAAAAATGACAATGCACTAGCAGTAATACTGCTCATTTTCATTTGTCTGATGTTAATAGGCAGAAAACTGGCAACATACAGAAATGCATAAAAATACAACACAGATTAAAAGCATAAACAGTTTTGTTTAAAACAATTACGTAGCACATAATTGAGATGAGACTATTAATGATGAATAGTTTCTTCCTTAGTTTTGAGTTCATCAAGATATTAGAGCAATATAATAATCATTATCAACAGCAGCATACATTTATTTATCATTATCAAACCATTTCACTGAATTGATCAGAAAAAAATCATATAATATAAATTAATGAGTGGATATAAAATGACTATGATATAGCATTTGGAGCAAATAGCCCATGCTTACTTCAATGTTTATACTGTATATATATATATATATATATTAGTGCTGTTAAACGATTAATCACGATTAATCGCATCCATAATACAAGTTTTTGTTTA
Organism: Schizopygopsis pylzovi; assembly: GCA_027422435.1. NCBI lineage: Eukaryota > Metazoa > Chordata > Actinopteri > Cypriniformes > Cyprinidae > Schizopygopsis > Schizopygopsis pylzovi. Next base: position 35,103,877 of record CM049827.1, read on the forward strand.
CATAATCTATGTATGTGTGCTGTGTATATTTATTATGTTTATATAAATACACACACATGCAAGTATATATTTAAGAAAATATTATATATTTATATATAATATAACATAATAATGTAAACATATGAATGTATAAGCATGTAAATATTTACAAAATATATGCTGTATGTGAGTGTATGTATATATCCATAATAAATATGAACAGTACACACACATATATTATGAAAACAAAAACTTTTATTTTGGATGCGATTAATCATGATTAATCGTTTGACAGCACTAATATACATACATACATACACACACACACACACATGCACACACACACGCACACACACACATACAATATATATATATATATGAAGATAAAAGTGTGTGTATTGCCACCGCAACATGATTACAATACCGTTCAAGTACTTATTCTCTCCAGTAGAAACATTTTCTATTTTAGCTTGAAAGTAAAAACTAAGTTCTGGTTAACTGCCCTCCGGCTCAAGCCTGTCACACAAGTAAACATGATGAAGAAACTGCGAATGACTTAATTGTGAATTCACAGCTGATACTGATGAGTATGTGAATCTGCTAATGGGCATACAGACAACAAGCCTATTCCCTGGCGAGCTGCTACTGGGAGCCTTCAGCAGCAATTTACATCCGCATTACTCATACTACACAAGATCATGGGAAAAAAACTCCTTACAAGGGAATGCCCCGGCTGTTTTGTCTTTCCATTTGAAAAGCAAGCAAATTTCTGCAAGAAATTTCAGATTTTCCCAGTGGAAGGGGTAAAGCGTAATTTGGCTCCTTCTGAGTGTTTGTGCTTGATACGGATGACAGCAGCTGGAGGCTATACGGAGCCGGAGTCAACGAGATCCATTTCCAGCCGACCTGCCAGTGCCCTAATGATGCCACGCAGCTGGGCAGTAACAGAGGGCAGGTTAACGTAACACCCGCCGGCACAAGCTTTGCCCCGAGTCTTAGTACTAGCACACGGCCTGGCAGAGCGGAGAATGTCAATTTCATTTGGAGAGCCTCTGTGTCCTTCAATTATGCAAACTCTCTATTAAAGGAACGGGGCAGTAAAGTTAGATGTCTACTAGGGATGTAACGATTAACCGCGAGCTGGTTGAAAATCGATTCATACACATGACGATTCAAATCGGTTGAGATGCTAAACAAATCACGAATAATTCCATGGTAACCAAGGAAACACTGTATCAGTGCTGTTCATAAGCTAAGCGCTGCTTTGTTTACAGCGGTAACCAAGGAAACGCTGTATCATTGCTGTTCATAAGCTAAGCGCTGCTTTGTTTACAGCGGCAACCAAGGAAACGCTTTATCATTGCTGTTCATAAGCTAAGCGCTGCTTTGTTTACAGCGGTAACCAAGGAAACGCTGTATCATTGCTGTTCATAAGCTAAGCTCTGCTTTGTTTACAGCGGCAACCAAGGAAACGCTTTATCATTGCTGTTCATAAGCTAAGCGCTGCTTTGTTTACAGCGGCAACCAAGGAAACGCTTTATCATTGCTGTTCATAAGCACAGCGCTGCTTTGTTTACAGCGGTAACCAAGGAAACACTGTATCAGTGCTGTTCATAAGCTAAGCGCTGATTTGTTTACAGCGGTAACCAAGGAAACGCTGTATCATTGCTGTTCATAAGCGCAGCGCTGCTTTGTTTACAGCGGTAACCAAGGAAACGCTGTATCATTGCTGTTCATAAGCGCAGCGCTGCTTTGTTTACAGCGGTAACCAAGGAAACGCTGTATCATTGCTGTTCATAAGCGCAGCGCTGCTTTGTTTCCAGCGGTAACCAAGGAAACACTGTATCATTGCTGTTCATAAGCTCAGCGCTGCTTTGTTTACAGCGGTAACCAAGGAAACACTGTATCATTGCTGTTCATAAGCTAAGCGCTGCTTTGTTTACAGCGGTAACCAAGGAAACACTGTATCATTGCTGTTCATAAGCTAAGCGCTGCTTTGTTTACAGCGGTAACCAAGGAAACGCTTTATCATTGCTGTTCATAAGCCTTATACACACAAAGCCTTATTTTGTTTATATGAAGAGATTTATTTTATTTGTGTTATTAAGTTGATTGGGAGCTTGTTTTAAAATGTCAATTTAGTTTTATTATTTAGCAGAGGCTTTTATCAAAAGCGACTTACAAATGAGGAGAATAGAAGCAATCAAAACCAACAATAGAGGCTATATTAGTATATTATTATATAAATATATAATTATAGTGTTATATTTCAATTTCACAAAGAAACATGCTGCATTTTGTCTATAACTTATGTCTTACAGTTAATTTATAATTGGTCTTAAATCTCATTTTGTGAATGGAATCGAATCGTGGTTTGAGTGAAGCGTTACATCACTAATATCTACATTATCAATCTACTCCGTCTGCATGCTAACGAGCCTGAAAGACTTCCCTGGAGAGATGTTCACTCGGCTGAGAAAGGCCAGGAGTTTGGGAGGAAAGCGTGACAATGGCAGAGTTAAGCTACATTTGGACACGGTGACCCGCAGCATGCCAACTCAATCCTGTGGAGAGTACAAAACAGAGTACACACATCCCGTGTTTATAGAGCACATGCAAACGAATCATGCAAGCAAAAAACACTCATTTAACGCGCTCACTTTTGCTCAGATATCGAAAAAAATAAAAAAGCCTCAACAATGGATTATCGGTGGATCTATAGCAGTGTTTCCCGCACAGCTATTCAGCTGCTAAAACTATAGCTATACAACAAATAATCAAGTTGTGAGCTTGAAGTCAGAATTTAATGTGATCACATAAAAAGACTGTTTCTCACAAAATAATGGCAAGAAAACGCAGATTTCTCGTGTTGTCTTAGCTGTGATAAAAAGCCACATTAGGCTCGATTTAGTGTGATTCAATTCAGGAGACTCACAAATTCAAGAGTTAACATTTGAATCAGTCCGAGGAATCAAAATCAAATAAATCACGTATACATCTATTCAACAGAATGGGATTTCTAGCAATAATTATAGTTATTTTGTCATTTCAAACAATGCAAAAATGTATCAGCCTATAATAAAGGCCAGCTTGGTTGTTATATATTGGCCTGAAATACTGTAACTCCAGATGAAGCTTCTTTTCTCGGGTAAGCACCTCTTTCTTTGGTTAAATGTCCTCATGTTCAGATGAGCGAACGGATAAATAGTTCTCATTCAAAACAAACATAACATTGTTTTCACTTTAAAGCTTATGATACGCAATATTAACACCAAATGAAGTCTAAATCAAATGCATTCTTTCTCATTACGTTTATAAACCGGTAGTACTTCTTTGACTTTCGTCTGAAGAACATAAAGAAGATATTTTAAGAAACGTCTAAGTTTTTTGGTCATACAATGGAAGTCAGATGTAACCAAACCAAATATCTCTTTATAATGTTCCACAGAAGAAAGTACGTCACACAGATTTGGAGCGATATGAAGATGACAGATATCCCTTTAAAACATATTACTAAAATAGTGTAAATGTAACACAAGGATGATCAGGCGTATAAAGAAAGAGAAGATGCTGGGAAATACAGGACAGGCCTGAGCATGTGTGACTTCTAGATCTCCAAAGAATGAGAGAACGCTTACGAGAAGTGATGAGAGAGAGAGCTATCACGTGTTGATGGATTCCAGTGCTTTAGTCTCTCTATCTATCCTCGTTTGACTGCAGACAGCAGGGAGACACGATCTTCTCCAGAGAGCAGGACCGAGCGTGAATCCATCACCAGGGCTTTCTTTCTCACATTGCTTTCTGTGACCCGCTGTATGGTTTTCAATACGCAATCATCAATGATCAGAGGAACTATCCCGGCGTCTGAGGACAGCTGTAGCGTGTTTGATTATTCCAGACATGCTCAGACATACATGTCCCTCACGCGCAGCGGGAATAGAGATGTCACATCTCAGACTGACACACGGGGAGAGCTTCAGTCCGCCTCTGGATGCCTTCTCATGTCCACTGCTGGTCCTGTGGTCGCCGAGGATTCTGCTCGTTACCGTCACCACTGTTTTTACAATATCTAATCTATATTTTGTAATGTTTCTCTTCACTCAAGTATTACCATTTATACTACATTTTATGGTTCATAATGAAGCAAAAAAAACAACACATTTAGGATAATAATAATAATAATTAGCAAATAAGATGCAAATCTATGAGGCCCACACTCTTAAACATAAAGGATTAAAATGTTATTCACAGCGATGCCATAGAAGAACCATACGTGACCCTGGAGCACAAAAGCAGTGTTAAGTCGCTGGGGTATATTTGTAGTAATAGCCAAAAATACATTGTATGGATCAAAATTAAAGATTTTTTTTATGCCAAAAATCATTAGGATATGTAAGGGATAATCAACGAAGTGCATTCAAATCGTTTAATGCACAGCTAGCCGTTGATTATCCCGCTTATTCCATGGTCATTTGCCAAGTTATAGACACGTTAGAACTAGAATTGCTCTTTGCATCGCAATATTTCACCGGAGCAGTAAAAATTACGCTTATTTTCGTCAGTTAGCTCAGCATTCTGCCAGCTTCAAATCACACAGAGATGAAATGCGGTAAGACCACATTTATTTGAAATGATTACAGCATGTATTAATTGTTGATTGATTGATTGATTGATTGAGAGAGAGAGAGAGAGAGAGAGAGAGAGTGAGAGAGTGAGAGAGTGAGAGAGAGAGAGAGAGAGAGAGTGAGAGTGAGAGAGAGAGAGAGAGAGAGAGAGAGATGACAGTTGTGTGTACCTGCTTGCTGCGTCTCTCTCTAAAAATTAAAGTTTGCAAACTAAAGAGAAAGTTACATACAAATTTCTCACCTACTCATTTCCTATAGCATGCTCACTAGCAGACGCTTCATTAACCCAAACATGTATATTTATCTGCCATCCAATTAACATGCTGGGAGCTCTAACGGCTTTCTTAGCAATCACTAAAAGCCAATTGTGGCAGAATGTGTCTGGCGTCACCTCTGGGTGTCATGTGTGACCCAGCCAAACGATTCCAGCACCACTGCCAGACACTAATGAGCATGTTAAGACTCTCTCAGCAGAGTAACAGCACAAACTGGGCCCTGGTTTAATGCTGGAAACACAACGCACCGGGAGAAGATGTCTGTACTTACAGTAACAGCCAAAACAGCGTCGTGCTGCCAGTCTCTGAGCCTCTAATCAAAGACTTCGACGAAGCTGATCCTGACAGAGGAGGTGAAACTGAGTAGTGATCGACCGATATTGATTTGTTATAACCGATACCGATTATTTGTACGTTTATGTACCCGATAACCGATATGCAGAACCGATATTTATTTACTGTTATAAAGTCCATAAATAACAGAGTGAAGTAAGTCCATTCTTCACTTTGGTTTTTCCTTCTTTCAGTCGTCTTAACAACAACAAAAAAAGTTGAAAATTAACAATCTTTCATGTAAAATTTAATCTTCAAATTACAACAATAAAACATTTTATTTATTAAAAGCATCATCAGCAACACTGATATTAACAATAAGCAAAAT
>CM049827.1:35116916-35156916 GCA_027422435.1 Schizopygopsis pylzovi
GGTTTGAAAGGATGTTAAGGTAAATAAATGGATTATAGAATTCAAATTTTTGGTTGAACTATCGCTTTAAGAGAGAAACTGGCTTAAGAATGAGTGGCGGAACTGCTGTTGATATATGTTAAAATACCCATTTAATTTTCATTTACAAGTTCATCATTTTATTTTAGGGGACTGCTAGACAACATATACATGATTTAAAGTTCATAACACATTTTTACTCATACTATACACTGTAAAAACAAATGCCGTAAAATGTACGGTAAAAAAAAACGTCATCAGTGGTTGCCAGAATTTTACTGTGTAGCAACATTTTAGGTTTTAACTTTAATTTCATTAACTGATATAATGTTAATATACCAACCTATTGAAGTACTGAAATCTGTTTTGTATCTTTGTAATGCACTGATAACCACCAATAGCAGGAGGTGATGAGAAAGTCACATGATGAACCAAAGCCAATCACAAGCATCTTTTAAATAATAACATGTATAGAAGTTGCACATTCACACAAACACTAAACACCATCATGACGAGACTCATTAAACTGAAATATGCAATAAACATCCATTTAACAACATTGGGTGTAACACAAAACCCTAATATGCAAAACTGATAAGAAAAACCTAAGAAGAAACAGTTATTTAAACAAAAAAACATCAGCTTTGAAAGGTAAAAGGGAATTCTGGGAATGACAATTTACGGTTATTCACTGTAAATTATGTTATTTTTCCACTTCCAAAAACTGTAAACTACTGTAAAATGACATGTCATGGCCAATACAGCTTTTCACCACATATATTATGGGAACTTACCGTTAACCATTTAACAGGTTTTTACTGTAGCATTTTACCGTTAAATTCAGTCATTTCTTACAGTGTACATTGCTGCAGCACCTACCATTCTAGTTCCAGTGTCTTTAAAGCCTGACTTTTCGAAAACCCCAGTCTGCTCTGATTGGTCACCTGGTCTGTTGTGATTGGTCAGCCATTTGGAGCATGTGTGGGAAATGCCACGCCCCTTACCATTACATTTACATTTATGCATTTAGCAGACGCTTTTATCCAAAGCGACTTACATCGCATTCAAGTTTCTACATTTTTATCAGCTCTTGCTTTCCCTGGGAATCGAACCCATGATCTTGGCGTTGCTAACGCCATGCTCTACCAGTTGAGCTACAGGAAAGCTGTATATTCGGGTTTCAGCTCCCGAGGCTCCATGTGCCGCAGCAAACAGGATTACATCTATGGTAACTATGGCTTGATACTAATTTTTGCCCACTTAACCAACTTTTTTTTTTTAGGGTGGGCCAAAGCAGCCAACAGGTCGGCATTATAGAAATATGATCTAGCTAAACCATGAAAATAACTGAAAACACATGGTGTGTTGATGTAATGCACACTTGCCAGACATCCGTCAAGACCTTATAAAAGCGGATTCCCAGAGGAGAAAGAAAGAAAGATCTCCTTCAGCTTATGGAGTGTGAACGGCCTGTTGTTGGGTGGCCAAAGTCTGAGCAGAACAGACGCATTCTTACTAACCTTTGATTAACCTCCTCTCCTCATCTAGCTTACATCAACTCCTTGAGCTCAATTGTGGTTTCTCAGCCTGGGCACAATCACATCCACTTTGGGGATCTACCAAGGCTACGCTGAAGGCGACGGCGCTCTCACTTTCATTTCATGCCTGTTAGACTTGGCTTTTCTAGTAACTCTCTCTTGAAATGCAAAGCTATTTCAAGGGCTTTTCAGGCCTCCACCAAACCAAGTTGTGTAAAAATGCAGTGCATTAAATGATTTTGGACAGCACACAGTACTGTATTGTCCACTCACGAACACACTACCAGTACAGCTCCTCCGAAACCCTAGCTTAGCGTTTAAACTACAGCCCTTTCAAATAGGGAACTACAATACAAGCTACTAATACAAAAAACACAACTATTCTAAATGTCTTTAATTGGGCATCACCTTTTTAAATGAATAGCTTGATCATTTGATGATATGTTTTTAACAATCAGAGAAGCATTTACAGTTCTGCTCAAAATCTAAGATCTTTATAAAAAAAAAAATACGTTTTTAATGTGCACCAGTAGTGCATTTATTTAATTAAAAATAACATTATTTTAAAATTTAATAAATTCCTGTGATGGCATATCTACCTTTTCCGCATCTAGTCCTCATTCTCTCATGATTTCTGAAAAATAATTCTAATATGATAATATGGTGCTCAATTATTATTGTTGAAAATAGTTGTGCTTTTTTTCAGTATTCAGAATTCTTTTATAGCTAGAGGACAACATTTGTTTGAAATATTAATATTTTGTCTGTAATATCATTTGTGATAAATGCAATGTATCCTTGCTGAATTGGGACTACAATTTTAAATAACATACACATATGCATGCATTCAACTCGCTCATCAAAATTAAGAATAAAAAAAAAAAAACAATCCCATGCAAACACATTTCTTCTTGTCTTGTCAGGCTTGTATAATGAGCTGATTTTTGATACTTGTCAGGATATGGTTGTTCATGTAAACACCCTCAATGTGATAAAAATAGTAAAACACTGTTACTCGTTAAAGGTAAAGTTCTATCTAGAAAACAGCTTGCACACGACTATCATATATTTCTCCTGTTTACTCATTACTTCTAACAGTGGGAGAGAGAGAGAGAGAGAGAGAGAGAGAGAGAGAGAGAGAGAGAGAGAGAGAGAGAGAGAGAGAGAGAGAGAGAGAGAGAGAGAGAGAGAGAGAGAGAGAGAGAGAGAGAGAGAGAGAGAGAGAGAGAGAGAGAGAGAGAGAGAGAGAGAGAGAGAGAGAGAGAGAGAGAGAGAGAGAGAGAGAGAGAGAGAGAGAGAGAGAGAGAGAGAGAGAGAGAGAGAGAGAGAGGATTTAGAGAGAGCACCTGGCACAAGAACTGAACAGCATCTGAGAAAATAAGGGCCGATACTAAGTGTACACTACTCTGCGCTTTAATGAACGTCAGCAGAAATAATAACTTTAATAGCTGTTTGTATTTTGTAATACTACTAAATTAATTTCTGAACTCTACTTTTTTAAACCATTCACTTATAAGCTAAACTAACCCAGAATAATCCACTTAAGGTAACAGACATCTGAATTGAGGTTCATTTAATAAGAGAGGTATCAGCTGACCACTCTAGGGGCCGATAAATACTCACTGAGAGGGGTTACTGTGATCTGAACGTTACGGGACCGCTTGCTGCGGTCGATGAAGTCTCCAGTGAGGGTCTTCTCCCGTTCGGTCACCCTGCAGATGTATTTCCCAGAGTCCTCCGGTAGCAGACGCTGCAGCTTGAGCAGGTGGACAGAAGGGCTCTCTTTGCGCACGGTCAGGAGGCCGGAGGCTTCCCGCTCCACGTAGTTGGGTCCCAGTACGGGCACGGCGCTGGGCCCAATCACGGCTACGGGTGAGCTGCTGAAGACCCACGACACCGAGAAGAAGCGCTCTGGAACATTCTGAGCGTCGATGGTGCAGCGGAGCTCCAGCGGCTCACCAGCCGTGTAGGCCCGGCGCTCAGTGGTCACCTGGATACTAAAGTCCCGATCTGAGAGAGAGAGAGAGAGAGAGACAGAGATAGAGAGAGAGAGGAGAGAGAGAGAGAGAGAGAGGAGAGAGAGAGAGAGAGAGAGAGAGGAGAGAGAGAGAGGAGAGAGAGAGGAGGAGAGGGAGAGGAGAGAGAGAGAGAGAGAGAGAGAGAGAGAGAGGGAGAGAGAGAGAGAGAGAGAGAGAGAGAGAGAGAGAGAGAGAGAGAGAGAGAGAGAGAGAGAGAGAGAGAGAGAGAGGAGAGGAGAGAGAGGAGAGGAGAGAGAGAGAGGAGAGAGAGAGAGAGAGAGAGAGAGAGAGAGAGAGGAGAGAGAGAGAGAGGAGAGAGAGAGAGAGAGAGAGAGAGAGAGAGAGAGAGAGAGAGAGAGAGAGAGAGAGCGAGAGAGAGAGAGAGAGAGAGAGAGAGGAGAGGAGAGAGAGAGGAGAGAGAGAGAGAGAGAGAGAGAGAGAGAGAGAGAGAGAGAGAGAGAGAGAGAGAGAGGAGAGAGAGAGGAGAGAGAGCGAGAGAGAGCGAGAGAGAGAGAGAGAGAGAGAGGAGAGAGAGAGAGAGAGAGAGAGAGAGAGAGAGAGAGAGAGAGAGAGAGAGAGAGAGAGAGAGAGAGAGGATTTAGTCAAGGGCTGGGCGACTTTTCAGATTTTATCGTTTAATTCGAAATGAATTATCATCATCACCAATCCTTTATTTCAGACTCTTAGGTCCAGTGTCCGGGAAAGTTACTTTAAAAAGTAATGCGTTACAATATTGCGTTACTCATTACGATACTTAGTTACTTTTTATGGAAAGTAATGCGTTACAATATTGCGTTACTCATTACGATACTTAGTTACTTTTTATGGAAAGTAATGAGTTACGTTACTTTTTAAATATGAGCAGGGCATGATTGTTTGTTTTTAATACAATAAGTTATATTTATAGCAAATATAAAAGCCTTTCACACCAAAAAGTGTAATGAATAAACCTCAGACTGAAGAAGAGTAAATCACGTCTGTACAGAAGAACACAGGAGAAGTTCAATACTCTTCAGCAATTAAACAACAATCAAGCACAATTATTAATGTAAAGTAATTATTGTTCATTAGTATGATTGAACTGGATCATTAAAGGTCATCAGCAAACACATCGGTTAATAAAATGAGATTAGATATATTTGTGTTGTTTAACATATTTAATTATTGCAGGTTTGTGTCATATTCTGAGTTTGTGTTTCACTGTTTTAATTCATTTTGATGAATACTGAATCTGTTTTTTGTGAGTGGGATGAATTAATACACATTCATATTTAGTCTAGATTAGATCTACAGTAAGATCATGTTCACACGGCGCTCTCAGTCAATAAATGGAGAAAAATAACTCAGATATTTTCTAGTAAATTAAAAAGTAATGCGTTACTTTACTAGTTACTTGAAAAAAGTAATATTATTACGTAACTCGCGTTACTTGTAATGCATTACCCCCCCGACACTGGTCAGGTCCATATCCAGAATAGTAACAAAATACAAGACAATACAAACATAAATATACATGCCACAACACTATGGCACAAAGCATTCAAACATTCATTCCAGCGCTTCCAATACCAGGAGTACTTAATGTAGGATCGCTTAGAACCATTATAACTGAATTTCTTGAATTACTCAATCGACACATACAATTATACACGTACTTCCTTAACACACGAACAGTACACTGTAAAAAAAAAAAGAAAGAAGAAAGAGTTGACAAAACGTGTGACGCGCTCGTATCACTTTTATTTTCTTTAACTAGAGGGTTAATAAAGAACAAGTTACTTGAATCATGTTGTGGTTACATTTTAAGCGGACTAGTTAAAAATCATAAAATAATAAATCGAGAATCGGTCAAATGTTATGTTTTTGCCAAATCGCCGAGTCCTAATTGAGCCATGACGAAACGGTCCACGTTAGACTAAATTCAAACCAACACTCAAATCAAAAGCAAACTAACTAATTTCCATATGATACTCATCAGAAGAGCACTTTCTTCACTTGATTTGTCTTCTTCAGAGGTGATTGCCCCTGGGCTCTAATTACTGCAACACACTTCCTGAGAAACGCTCTAACTGCGTGAGTACATGGCACTGACACAGAGAACGGGATGATGATGTGTGCTTTTACATGCAGCCGTTATTCGTGTCCCACGCTGTGCACTGCTCAGTAAACAGGCCTGTGCTAAAAGAGGAACTCACAGATCACACGAGACAAAGGCCAGTGGCTGTTTTTCCTTTCCTCCTGTGCTACTCAAGCAGCGTGATGCTCCATTAGGACATTACTGCCCGCCTGATCGGAGCCGGTCTGAGTATTAGGACTACATCTGCACGCTTCAGACAGAGTAATTATCAGTGGAGATGAAGGGGAACGACAGAGAGGAGAGAGACGGGATAATACACCTCTGCTCAACATCAGACTGCAGTGGAAGAGAGGTCATGATGATATTAAATCTGTCTGCGTTTGCCGGATGATTGCTGTTCATGCCCAGATCAATGCTAAACAATACATTACATATCAATACACATCCAAACATCCTTTACCAGCCCTAGCACGTTTTGGATTAAAAGGACAGCAAACGAATGGGCATAAAGTAGGGTTGGGTGATATACTGAATATTAACATCATATTGTGGATGAAGCAAAACCTGCAAGGATTTTAATGTAAGGTTCAATTAATTTCCATTAATCATCTATGGCCATGACTCGAAAACACACAACCATTCATATGTTTTGGGCGAGTAAAATTATCAAAAGGAACTGTAAAGACATGTTTTCAACATTGACAATAATAAGAAATGTGTCTTGTGCAGCAAATCAGCATATTATTATGATTTCTGAAGATCATGTGACATCGAAAACTGGAGTAATGATGCTAAAATAATTTATATTGTAAAAAAAAAGTCATATTGTTGTTTTAGTGTATTTTTTATCAATTAAATGCAGCCTGGATAAAAATAAGTCTTCCTTCAAAAACATTAAACAATAATATTACAGGCCCAACACTTTTCAATGGTAATGTGTAAATTATTTTATAAATAAATAAATTATTAAAAATGTATTTTTTTATAATATAAACAACAAATATATGTGCACTGTAAAATACTAAAATTAATGAAAATGTACTGTGTAATCAAAGACAAACAATTGAAGTGTTCCCACTGTAAAAACCAAATGTAAATTATTCAGCATGCAACAATAATCCGTAATAACAATAATCTGTTTGCGTCGATGTTCTAGTGTGCTCGACAGCGGACGCATGCTGCCTGTACTTCATCATGTGTGCTGGAAGAGATGATTGGCAGACAGAAGTACAAAAGATGCACAAAGTCACTATGTTCGCTGGATCCTAGATATCAGCGGCTGACGTCTTGTTAGGATCTAATTATGAAGATGCTGTCAGCTTTGTTATAGAGTCAAGTACAGTACAATACGATGACTGTGGACGAATCATACGGAGAGGGATGCTTTCAAAGATTTTAAGAACGGGAAGGAAATTGAGGGTTCACAGCATGAATGACGCCATTAGAGTTGAATATAGTACGCACAATAGATTCGTACGACGGCTAACCAGAGAGAGAAAGAGAGTATTGTGTTGAGTGTGAGCGGTAATAACTGCGGTGGCTGGAAGGGGGCTGTGTGTGAACAAGCTGCTGTGTGGGATTCACTGCCAAACGCTTCGTCACAAAACGAGTCCATCGATCTGCTGTAGTATGTGCTTCAATGAGCCGTTTGATGTCCTATTAATGCTTACCGCACAACTTCTGTTTTTCCCCACAGTTCACCAGAGCAATAAACACATGAGAGAAAACAAACCTTTACACGTGCTATGAGCATGACATATGGTGTGCATTGAGATAATGTGCAAAACATAATAATCGCACATGAGCGAGTGCGTAATCGCGTGCCTCTCTTCAGCAGCTCAATTAACATGGTTCATTTTAAAAGTAATTTATAAAGAGCAAGCATGATGAAGAGCCTGCGTGCTCGAAACGTAACACGCTATGTGATAGTTTTTTAATAATAAAATCTTTTGATATTTTTGGGAGCTTTGGTGTTGCCGACTTTGCATTCCTAATATGCTTCTATACTTTTAAAAGTAATGCATTACAATATTGCGTTACTCCCTAAAAAAGTAACTAATTATGTTACTTAGTTACTTTTTATGGAAAGTAATCCGTCATGTTACTTTTTCAAACTGGGCAGGGTTTGCTTGCTTGTTTTTAATATATAAAAAATTATGATTTTTGGCAAACGTAAAAGCCCTTTCACACCAAAAGTGAAATGAATACGCCTCAGACTGAAGAGAAAGTCAATTCAAGTCTGTTTAACACACTTCAGCAATAACAAAAGAAGCACAAATGTTTATCTAGAGTCATTTTTGCAGCAAACACAATGAGATATTTGTGTTATTTAACATTTCATTATTGCAGGTTTGCAGCACAATCTGAGTTGCATTTCGCTGTTTTTATTAATTTTGAGGAAAAAATGATTTTTTTTTTTTTTTTTTGAGTGAGATGAATGAATGCATGTTCACATTTATTCTAGAACTACAGTAACATCGTACTCCCGATTTCTCTCAACATGTGGACAGAAGAGCTGTCAAACAACAAATGGGAAAAAAGTAACTCCGATATTTTCTTCTAAATTAAAAAGTAATGCATTACTTTACTAGTTACTTGAAAAAAGTAATCTGATTACGTAACTCACGTTATTGTAATGCGTTTACCCCAACACTGATGATTACTGGTTTCGTTTCATGGTTGCATGCTGGCCAACATGTCATCTAAAACCAGCTTGAGCATCATAAACTGGCACGGCCAGTGGCTTACTGGTTTGCTGCTGGTGCAAGATGGTGTAGAACAGAGCTTCTCAAAGTCCGGACTCCATTTCATTATATTTCCTATAAACGCATGTTAAACTTGTAAATAATTCATTTAGTTTTTAAATGTCTGTTTGGAGATGGTCCGAAATGAAAGCGCAGGCGATTGGGATTCCTTTCCATCCAGTGAGTTTAATAATCGGGTGTTATTTCACTGCAAATATTAGTATTTTATTATTATTATCACATATGTCCATTTGACTTATAGCAGTGTCCAGTGTTTCCCATTCATTGAGTTATTTGTGGCGTCCGTCACGATATTGAAACTGACCACCACAAACAGATTTTCCAGAAGGATTATACGTGCTTGAATAAACTGCACGGCACGTTTCAAAATTGAAATGCAGCGCTGGTGTTTTTACATGAAAAGAACCGAGCATCTTCAGAAAAGCTTCGATGTCATTTTTATTGTAATTCCTGATAAAATAGAGTTTGAGCGCAGTGTTTATTTGATAACAGCCATTACCGGGCTAACCGCTATATCTCCGACAGCAACAGCGCCTCCTGCTGGCAGATAATTCATTAGCTAAGTCTGTGGTGACACTGGTGTCTGTCCGCAAACATTAACAAAAAACATGCTTCAGAACTGTTTTGAGAAGGTGCTTAAGTTTTGAGCCATGTATTATTACTATGAATTAGGCTAATAATAATCTTATTATTATTTTTTGACTTTGCATTCCTAATATGCTTCTATACTTTTAAAAGTAATGCATTAAATATTGTGTTACTCCCTAAAAAAGTAACTAATTATGTTACTTAGTTACTTTTTATGGAAAGTAATCCGTCGTGTTACTTTTTCAAACTGGGCAGGGTTTGCTTGCTTGTTTTTAATATATAAAAAATTATGATTTTTGGCAAACGTAAAAGCCCTTTCACACCAAAAGTGAAATTAATACGCCTCAGACTGAAGAGAAAGTCAATTCAAGTCTGTTTAACATCTTTCTTTCCTGCCATAGACATTTACTCAAACTCTCTTTTATGAGATAAAGGGGAAAAAAGAAAATCATCCAAATGTATCAGCCAAAAAAATCAGCATTTAATATCGGCTGCCCTGTTTTCTAAATATCGGCACCGGCCAGAGAAAAACCCTTGTTGGTCGACCTCTGTTGCACTTAAATTAATTGTTTTGCCACTTTTGCTCTTGTTATTAATGTATTTTGAATGCAAATGGCACTTCATTATTTTTTAATTAGTGTTTATTTGTTATGCATGTTATATAGGCTACTGAATGTTTAGTAAAAACAAGTTTTGTAATAACCAATTGTTTCCGGTCTGGACCTTTGACACTGATGAAATTTCAGATTTGGACCCTTGAATGCAGACTTTGAGAAACCCTGGTGTAGAAGATAATGACCAAGTAGCTCCAAAACGACGACTACTACTAGCTTAAACCAGACTTTCTGGCCAATTCAGTCAAATACACATTATAATACATACACTGTTTGCAATCCCTCTAAACAGCCTCCCAATCCATCCTGCACAGACATGTGCACTTTCAATGGAGCCTAACAGGCCACTGGCTAGTACACAGAGAACATTGTGAGCGTGTTGTCTAGCTGGAAGGGGACTTGGACACAGCCAGCTAGAAAAGGGGATTACAGACAAATCTGTCTTGCTCTTGAAATGCTGTCTGGGATTTCTAATGTGAATCTCAGTCAGGTGAAGCCTGGCTTGCATACTGAAGGATCAGGCCGTAATGACTTCACCTTGACTCCCTTTAAAATCATTAAACATTTATGTTAGAACTACCTTCTAATAAACTTTTTAGTAAACCCTTCCCGTATGCAATTGCCAGCATCTTTTAAAGCACCTAAAGCCAGCACCAAACACGTCTATAACTAGAATTGAATCTCTGAGGAATATCTCTGTACATCCGCTGCTTAAAATAAGATTTAAATACATTATTGGTCACTTGGCCTTGATAGCCTTGTTATTGTAGAATAACTACTTAGATTTCTTTTTCTCACTTAGGTTAGCATTATTTTAGAATAGTTTAAATACTATTATAATTATTAATATATATATTTGTAAATATTTTTTAGTTTGTTTTATTTCATTTTTTTATATTATTTCTATTTACTGCAGGTTTCATATATTTTTTGTTCAGTTTTGGTTTTAACAATTTTAGTGAATTTAGTCATTTTTATTTGCAGCTTCGTTTCAACATATTTGAATAGTTTTAGTTGATCATAGCAATACTGCATGATAATATAGGGCTGTAACGAACTGAAAGTCACGTGTCTTTAGTAAGTGTAGTGTGTAAGGAAAGATGAAGATGCTTATAATAAAACAGATGACTCTCGAAATGCTTTCAAAGGCCATTTACTGTAAATAGCCCCACATACTGAGACTCTCAAAACAGCACTTACCGATAAACATTATAAATGAGTTTATTGTAAGCAACTAAATGACTGAAAAGTTTCAACTCCACTCTAAGTTTGTTTCAACATCTAGTGGACTCTTTCCTGATGTCCACTTACAGTCAAGGATTTAGTGTTATATGCACTTTTTTCACTCTCTCTGAAGCTGCAGGAGTTTTGCTAATGTATCTTATACATGTTATAATCAGTTAGACTACTAATGTAGTTCACACGGTTAAAGTGGGGTGAAAATGAAAATTTCTTGGGGAACTTTTGTGCGCACAATCCAATTATATCAAATTAAATCCATGTGAAAATGAGCTTTCTATGAAGAGTTTACTCTAAAAAGTCCCCAAAGCAGATGTAGCTCGTATTCAATTCAAATATACCGTTGACCAACACAAATCAGGCTTAAGTGTGACTTCAGTATGAATGGTGCATGCTTCATATATTGCTACACCATGAACAATGGATCCTGTTTTGCTGAAATTGCACTAACGTGACCACATTTTTAATCATTAGGGGCCAAATTGTTCAATACTGATTAAGCAGCGAGAAGTAAATATTAAATATATTTCTGTGTTCATTCAATGTCAGTCAGTGGTCACCAAAACAGTTTGGTAACCAACATTCCTCAAAATATATTATGTTATGCTCCACAGAAGAAAGTATGTTTCAGTTTTAATTTTGGGTGATTGACAAGCATTAAAAGTAACTGAATCGCTGAACCGTTTCTCTTTGTGTCAATGTACTCTTCTACTTTCAGTGGCTATTTAGTGTTACAGGGCCATGAATCAAGAACCACTGGTTTTATGAGCTGAATGGAAATAGATGAGTCTTCAATCTGTCTCTATGAGGAGCTTCATCTCACCCTGATCCAACACCACTGAAGACCGCAAATCATCACACTATTAGGCTCTGTCCCCATCTACAGCTTGACTCTGTGGAGATGCCCTTGGGAGACAGCCATTCAACATCCACACCCTAAAATCACAAGCTGTCCCCTACCCGTCCAATCCGGACCCCTGGGACTCGACTAATAACAGGGCTGAATTAGCATGCCACTTGCATCTCCGTCCTGTGCGCCGTCACCTCCCATTCCCATCAAACCGCTGGTCCGATGTGCTTTAAGATTGAGTTACAGCCCTGTGTGTGCAGTCAGTCAGAGAGAGACAGCACTCGTGTCTGCTGTACATGCTGTCTTATGCTCAGGATGGAGCTGTAATAAATTGGAAAGTAATGGACTACAGCCGGAGATGAGGAAGGCATTTTTCTGCCCCAGCCTCTATCCTGTGAAATATGGCTATTCTGGAGAACAGGAGAGAGGAAATGTTCAGATCTATGGTGTTGTGTTAAAGAATAGTTCACCCAACACAACTGCAGTGTGTGACAGGGTCAAATTTAAGTACAAATCTTGCTTTTTATGTCAGCTCTCAAATCAAATGTGGGGTTATCAAACATCAGATTTGACAGTGACATCAAACACCCTTGTTCTCATTGCTAAAATATGGCATGATTAACTTAAACAACAACTTAAATTAATAATTAACCTACACTCTAAAAAATGCTGGGCTATTTTTTTTAACCCAAATGCTGGGTTCAGCCTGTTGGGTCATTTTATTGGGTTGTTTTTAATATTTTCCCCCCAGGTGCTGGGTAATTTTAAAATGCTGGGCTTTTTATGCTGGGTTGGGTCCTTTTTTTTGGCGCTGGGTCATTTTAAAATGCTGGGCTTTTTTAAAACCCAAATGCTGGGTAAAGCTTGTTGGGTCATTTTATTGGGTTGTTTTTAATATTTTTCCCAGGTGCTGGGTCATTTTAAAATGCTTTGCTTTTTTAAACCCAAATGCTGGGTTAAGCTTGTTGGTTCATTTTATTGGGTTGTTTTAAAAAAAAAATTCCCCAGGTTCTGGGTCATTTTAAAATGCTGGCCTTTTTTAAAACCCAAATGCTGGGTTAAGCTTGTGGGGTCATTTTATTGGGTTGTTTTTAATAAAAAAAATCCCCAGGTGCTGGGTCATTTTAAAATGCTTGGCTTTTTTAAACCCAAATGCTGGGTTAAGCTTGTTGGTTCATATTATTGGGTTGTTTTTAATATTTTTCCCAGGTGCTGGGTCATTTTAAAATGCTTTGCTTTTTTAAACCCAAATGCTGGGTTAAGCTTGTTGGTTCATTTTATTGGGTTGTTTTAAAAAAAAAATTCCCCAGGTTCTGGGTCATTTTAAAATGCTGGCCTTTTTTAAAACCCAAATGCTGGGTTAAGCTTGTGGGGTCATTTTATTGGGTTGTTTTTAATAAAAAAAATCCCCAGGTGCTGGGTCATTTTAAAATGCTTGGCTTTTTTAAACCCAAATGCTGGGTTAAGCTTGTTGGTTCATATTATTGGGTTGTTTTTAATATTTTTTTCCCCAGGTTCTGGGTCATTTTAAAATGCTGGGCTTTTTTTAAAACCCAAATGCTGGGTTAAGCTTGTGGGGTCACTTTATTGGGTTGTTTTTAATATTTTTTTCCCCAGGTGCTGGGTCATTTTAAAATGCTGGGCTTTTTTTAAACCCAAATGCTGGGTTAAGCTTGTGGGGTCACTTTATTGGGTTGTTTTTTGCAATATTTTTCCCAGGTGCTGGGTCATTTTAACACGGTGTTATTTTTTTCTACCTAACTGCTGGGTTGACCCTGTCTCTGGTGAAACCATGGGCTTTTTCAGTCCACAGGAGAGAGTGGTTCTCAGCGCCGCACCGATTCGGTACACTCTTTCAGGGAAATAAAGTTTTGCATACATTTAATTTAATTTAAGTCTTTAATGTGGTGTAAATTATATTATTTTACGCAACGCAACATAAGGGCGTCAATCAGGTGCAGTCGTTTTGCGATGGAAACGCCTTTGCCTTGCATAACGTAAATTGATTTTTTATATAAAACTGAGTGTAATTTAATTTGATGTTAAAATATGTTCTCTAATTTCATTACTGTTTGTTTTGGGGCAGGTTTGGGAGTCAGTCCATCTCTCAGCTACGAGTGAAACGTCAGGCCGCGGTCTAAAGTTCGCAGTTCCCCGCTAACAGCAGGCCTTCACCGGCTCAGATTCAGTTCTTGCTTAATAATAAATGTTCATTAATAATAAATTATTGCCTCTAGTAATTCAGTGTGTG
Source organism: Schizopygopsis pylzovi (assembly GCA_027422435.1). Taxonomy (NCBI): domain Eukaryota; kingdom Metazoa; phylum Chordata; class Actinopteri; order Cypriniformes; family Cyprinidae; genus Schizopygopsis; species Schizopygopsis pylzovi. The sequence goes on from CM049827.1 coordinate 35,130,875, forward strand.
ATTTTTAATTTTCAGCCCATTTTAAGGCAGCAATATAATACTTTTTAAACAATAGATGACTTTAATTAAACAAACTAGCATGTGTTCTGTCCAATATTTATCTGGCACTGGGTTGCCAAATAACCCAAGTTGGGTTGTTTTTAACCCAGCATTTTTTAGTGTAGAAATCTTCATCTTCATGTGGTTTCTTTCTGCTGAGAAAGCTAATTTTGAAGAATGCTTCAACCAATTGGCCATATAATAAAAGTCAAAGTCCAGATACAGCGGGTAAACTAAGTATCGAACACGTCACCATTTTTCCCAGTAAATATATTTCTAACTATATTTCTAAAGGTGCTGTTGACATGAAATTTTCACCAGATGTCAGTAACAACCCAAGTAATCCATACATACAAATAAAACCAAACAAATAAGTTAAGAAATTAAGTTATGTGTACTAAAATGAAAATACACAGGGGAAAGTATTGAACACATGAAGAAAGGCAGGTGCAACAAGACACCAGCTGAAATCTATCAGTAATTAGAAAGCAATCCTGCCCTTTGTCAGTGGAAATTAATATTAGCTGCTTCATCACGTACATTACCAGGATGATGATGAAGATGAAACAAGGGTGACAATGATCCCAAACACAGCCAAGCAAACTCTCGATTGTTTTCAGAGAAAGAGAATAAAGCTGCTAATCACCTGACTATATACGGAGAATCACCGGAGAATATCATTATATGCTTAAACATTAAGATTTGTACTCATGGAAATTACTATAGTAGTCAAACCTTTCATTAAAACGGGGTGACCCAATACTTTTGGCAATATAGTGTATTTGTATGTATGGATTGCTTTGGTTGTTACCGACATCTGGTGAAAATTTCACATCAACAGCACCTTTAGAAATATATACTGGGAAAAATGGTGATGTGTTCGATACTTAGTTTACCCGCTGTATCTGGACTTTGACTTTTATTATATGACCAATTGGTTGAAGCATTCTTCAAAATTAGCTTCTATTGAGTTCCTCAGCAGAAAGAAACCACATGAAGATGAAGATTTCTACACTAAAAAATGCTGGGTTAAAAACAACTTTATAAATATATACTGTGAACAATGGTGACTTGTTCAATACTCATTTTACCGCTGTATACGGAAATACTAATTATCATATACATCCACAGACAGCATAAATTGTGTAGAAACAAACCTGTTATGATATTTGGTCATGTGATGTACAAAATACAATACGAAAGTTAGACGACAACTGAAGGTTGTGTCACTGCATTTGATAAAGTCTGTATAATCTTTGATTTGAGAGTGAATCGTGGCTTAAATTTCAATCGGTTTATTATACAAGTGTCACTTCAGTCATCTTGAGCCACATTTACACCATCTCCAACAAAAATCAAACATTAATTTATGATGGAAAGTTAAACAGGAGCTTTTTACATTTGCGAGGCTGGACCCTATTTGACCACCCGACTGGATATAATGTATGATTATGAACACAAAACCGAGAAGTACCAATATTTTGTTTTGCCCTACGATGTAAATAATTAAACACAAATTCTGTAAAATGGGTAGTTATACATAATTGTGGCCAAAATTACTTTTTTTTAATAATTATTACACAATTAATTAATTTGATTAGCCCTAGAAAAACTACTTATGTAGTTATGGTTAATGAAGTTATGGTTATTTATTTTGTGTGGATATAAATGTATATATTCATAATTAATTAATTTTGGCATGGTAAATAAGCAGAGGGCAACAGCTGCTTTATGACACGTATAAAACGTACATCTGCCTCTAGTGGTATAAATGTAATTATGAATTGTTTAGATTCAGTCAGGTGGAGTGGATTCATTTCTCTTGTTATTTTTGGATATTAAAAGTTCTGGACTAGACTGAATTTCATTGAGATATTCTTCAAAATATCTACTTTTGTGTTCCCACAGAAGAAAGGACATCGTGAGTTAGGAACGACACGAGGATGAGTAAATGATGACAGAACTGACATTTCTTTCTCTTTAAAAGTGTTGGTCATCAAGCAGATGTCAGCCATGATTACTCAACTGATGTGTTGGAGTTAGATGAGTGGATGTGACTGATGCTGAGAGACCACGGAGACTTCTCTATGATAACCTTCATGACACTGATGGTATCAATGAGCGGAGTGGACTTGTGAGAGCCGATGCCTGCTCTGTGCTCCATGAGAGGATCATCAGCCAGCGCTCAGGGACTCCGGTAATGTGCTTCATTTTAGATAGTGATCAGCTCACAGGGCATATTTAAGGATTTACACAGAGTCATGCATGTCCTGTTTTAGAGAGCAAGGCGATCATGAGCATGACATCGGTGAGTCATTTGTCTAATAGGGTTGAACTACATGCATATGTACTTCCGTGGTGTAAAGTGTTTGAAGAAATTATCATATTAGGACAGACACTATATTTAATTTTATATAAACAAAATAAAAATAATTTCATCACCCAAAAATGAAACCTCTGTTATGTAAATCTAAACCTATGCCTTTTTTTATAGAGCAATGCATATTTTGAAGAGTGTTGAAACAAGCCATTTTAGTGAGGGCTGACTTTTACTATGGACAAACACGGTGGCATTTCTCACGACATCTTTCATGTTCCACAGAAAGTAGAAAGTCATACAGGTTTGGAACGACATGAGGGTGAGTAAATAATGACAGCATTTTCATTTTTGGGTAAACCATCTCTTTACAGTCTGAGATCGTGCATAATGTTCGCAATCCACTTTTTTGAGTTTTCTTGTTCAATGGAAATGTTTTGGAAAAACAGGTTTTTATCGGCTGAATGATTAACACCCAGGTACACAACAGTATGACTCCAAGAATCACAAATAGAACACATCTGGGTGTAGAATGGTCCATAAAACCATTCTTATGTTAATTTTGTTATTTTAATTTACATAAGATTGAATTTATGCAACAGTATATGCAAATATGTTCATATTTCATGACAGGCCTATTGAAAGCATTGTACAGTACTTCTATCCCTCACACCCTCATTTTTTGTTCATGTCGCATTAAATATAAAATACACTCCAACTATTTTCCAAAGTCCTCGAGTGTTTTCTTTTGGCTACATTCACACTGTAACTGAATGTGGCTCAAATATGTGTTTTTCCACATGTGAAAAAACTACTTGTTTTCTTTACCAACACATTGTGTTAAATTAAATCAATAGTTAGCCAATAGGATTTTAAAGGGGTCATTTCTCTTTTCTCAAATCAAGCCGATCTCAGATGTCTGTCGGTGTGATGTCACACAGACCCTGCCCACGATTGTTTGATTGACAGTAGCATTTTACCTTAGACCCGCCCTGATTGATCGGTAACAGTCCACCATTGTTTCAGCGCCGGAGCCGAGACAAGAATATCTCCTAAGTGATTGAAGTGTTTAGTTGTTGGGTGTAATAATGAACATAGCAGTCGTCATTTACTCCCGACATCTGAGCCGCTGAAGACGCAGTGGATTACGTTTGTTTCCGATCTTCGTGATTCAGCTTCACCTCCAGAAGAAGATTTTTTAATGATTCTTTGTAAATCGCCTTTCCTAATAATGTCCTAGTTTCGTGATGAATATGGATAAAGTTTACCGTTTCTCAGAGAGTGGCTCGGAAGAGAGGGGCGGGGTCAGCAGCAGAGCTCATTTGCATTTAAAGCGACATGCAACAATACGGCTTGCTGTAAACAGAGCTGATTTTGACACGATGAAAACGGTGTTGTTTTACACTAACATTGAGAAATTTTAACCAAGCTATGTTACAGACTTTTCATTAAGAGCTTAAAGAATCATATCAACTTGTTGAAACTGAGCATACCCATTTAAAATAGAGCAATTAACCTATAAAAATGTTGTAACAAACCCCCAAACGACTCTCACTCACCTGTGGGCTGAACTTTGACAGACGTCTTCTCCGACTCTTTCCGGGTCATGGCGTACCAGGAGCGATCCGGGTCCTGGATCCATTCCGAGGCCTCACAGTAGAACTCTCCCTGGTCTGTGGGCTGCATCTTGTAGATTGTGAGACGGTAGGAAGTGGCGCTGGTCTTGTCCAGACGCAGGTCTCCTGAAGACAGACGCTGGCGGTACTGTCCACCCGGCCGTAGAACAAAATCCCGTGACAGGGTGACCAGGTCACGTGGACCAGAATCGGGGTCATCAGAGGGTCTCAGGTACCAGCCCACAGAAACATGAGTGTGCTGGGACGTCTGGCGTGTGACCTCACAGCTCAGCTGTAGCATGTCCCCCTCCACTTTCGAAAGAGTCTGAGGAATGACCGTCACCGTCAGAGTGTCCGGGATCACTGTGGAGGAAACCGGGGCATGAGGTTAGTTTGAGAGTAGAGTTCATGAACAACAAAACACACCCTTAGAGGCATTCAGGCCTTGTCCCATTAACATTTAAACAGGATTCTCTCCAGCGGGGCGGCTCAATCTCAACCCTTTTATTAACTTATAGCCTCAAGAAAAAACAAGCCTCTTTTTGTCCTCAACAACCCCTCACTCTTCTTCTCCCTCTGTCAGCCTCTGGGTCCTTATCCAATAAAATATGGTGGAATAGTTTTGAAAAACCGAACATGAATACAGAACAAACTGAGAGATGCATACTCCGCATCAGTATTAAAATGATGTCTGAAACCGATAACTCATGTTATGACTGCGAACCAATTAATGGCTAGTATTAAAATGTATTCTATTTTGTTTAAAAAAAAATAATTAAATGAATGAAACTAAAATCAATCATTTTTAAGAGAAATTAAATGATTTCACATCAATTTAGGCACCACGACATTATAATATATAGTATAAAAAATAGATATTCAAGAATACATTCAACAGTACTTAATTATTAAATAAGAGGTATTTTTAAAGATTGAATTAGATGATATCAGATGTAATCTAAATGTATCAATAGGCAATATTATATTCATGCATTTATATTAGTGTTATTTTAGTATCATTTATACAGTATTTAACAGTATTTGTATTAGCTTTTTTAAATGTAATTTTTATTTTAACAGTTTTATATATATATGTGTGTGCGTGTGTGTTTGTGTGTGTGTGTGTGTGTGTGTGTATATATAAATGTATACTGTATATTTTGTATTTACATTTTAGGCAAGTTTATTTATAAAGCACCTTTCATTTACAATGGTAATTCAAAGTGCTTTACATAAAAGTAAAATAATCATAAAAAAAAATGATCACAAAAATAAAACAAGGGTTTAAACATAAAAAAAATATAATAATTTAGAACAGTTATAAATAAAAACAGTTATACATATAATACAGTGCAGTCAGTTGGGACATAGCAGTGCTAATTCAGTAAATGCACAGCTAAACAGATGAGTTTTGAGTCTGGATTTAAATGTGGCTAATGTTTTAGCACATCTGATCTCTTCTGGAAGCTGGTTCCAGCTGCGGGCGGCACAATAGCTAAAAGCGGACTCCCCTTGTTTTGTGTGAACCCTTGGTATTTCTAACTGACTCGATCCTAATGATCTGAGTGGTCTGTTAGGTTTATATTCTCAGTGAGCATATCTGCCATATATTTAGGTCCTATGCCATTGAGTGATTTATAAACGAGTAAAAGTACTTTAAAATCAATCCTAATGTAACTGGAAGCCCGTGTAAGGACCTGAGGACTGGTGTGATATGCTCAGATGTTCTGGTTCTGGTCAGAATCCTGGCAGCAGCGTTCTGGATGAGCTGCAGCTGTCTAATGATCTTCTTTGGAAGGTGTGACATGAGTTTGAGGAGACCATTACAATAATCCACCCTGCTGGTGATAAAGCCATGAACAAGTTTCTCCAAATCTTGACTGGAAACAAAACATCTAATTCTTGCAATGTTTTTGAGATGATAGTATGCTGATTTAGTTACTGCTTTGACATGAATACTGAAACTAAGGTCTGTCTCCAGAATCACCCCAAGATTCTTGACTTGATTTTTAGTTGTTTGACCCCTAGAGTCAAGGTATGCATTCACCCTGAGAACTTCATCTTTGTTTCCAAATGCAATGACTTCAGTTTTCTCCTTGTTTAACTGAAGAAAGTTCTGGTACATCCAACTGTTAATTTCATCAATGCATTGGCAGAGGGAGTCAATGGGGCTATAGTCATTTGGAGTAAGGCTAGGTAAATCTGGGTATCATCAGCATAGCTGTGATAGGCAATTTGGTTCTTTCTCATTATTTGACTTAGTGGGAGCGTATGCAGGCTAAACAAGAGCGGTGCAAGAATTAGAGCCTTGAGGGACTCCACATGTCATGGACGTCCACTGAGACATATACTCGCTTAATAACCTCTCCCTTCTAATATGACCTGAACCATTTGAGTGCCATCCCAGAAAGCCCGACCCAGTTTTCCAGTCTCTCTAGAAGTATGTTATGATCGATCGTGTCAAACGCAGCACTAAGATCTAGTAGTACCAGCACTGATATTTTGCCAGAATCAGAATTAAAGCGAAATATCATTTATTATCTTAATGAGTGCTGTCTCTGTGCTGTGATGCACGCGGAAACCAGATTGAAAATTATCCAGGTATCCATTTGAGTTTAAGTAGTTGTTCAGCTGATTAAAAACTACCTTTTCAATAATCTTACCTATGAAAGGAAGATTTACATTTATAGATTTAGAAGACGCTTTTATCCAAAGCGACTTACAGTGCATTCAGGTTATACATTTATTGTCAGTATCTGCAGCATGTTGTTTACATATGTGACAAAGAAGATTTGATATTGGTCTATATTTGCTCAATATGGTGTTATCAAGAATGCTCTTTTTCAGAAGGAGCTTAACAACTGCAGTTTTCATGGAGTTTGGGAAAGTCCCAGAAAGTAGTGAGGCGTTCGATTGATGCCTCACTTGAGCTTGACGATTTAAGGTGCTGTACTATTTCTTCCCACATTTGGTGGTCAATTGCTTCAAAAATAGACATGGTAACGTCTTTTTGAAATTGCGTTCAAATCTGTCTGACCTCTGCATAACTTGAGGATGTGCTAATCGCCTTTCTGATATTATTAATATTCTCAGAAAAGGAGGAAGCAAACTCATAGTATACGTATGTAGTATGGTCAACTTCAACTTATTTATTTTAGTTAGTTGCGACAATATATATTAAATCTTATTTTTTTCAGTTAATGAAACTACTTTTAATAGTTCGTTTTACAATACGGCAATAACAACACTGATCCCTATTAGCTACACACACTCAATTTAGTTTAATATTATATTCCAGAACGTGTCAGACTGAAATGTAAGCGCACACTGTTATTCTCAGCATTTGCATGAAAGAAGCTACAGGTGTACCAGATATAATATTTACATATTAACTTCTGGTTTAAGGCACATCTATTTGAATATAAATGTAACACTGTCTAGAGTACTAGGGTTTGTAAGAGGACACATTAAGTATGCATTTGTTTACTTGCCTTTAGCGTGTTTCTGGCCCTTATGGTTTAGTCTATACAGTTTTGTGTACAGTGCCATATGTAAACAACATGCTGCAGATGCACATGGACACATGTTTGCATGACGCTGGGGAAGCATGAAAGGAGAGCAGACCCGTGACTGCAGATAAACCAAACATATAAACACATGTGAACGTGCGGCCCGAACCCATGCTCACACACTCCAGCAGGGCATTCCAGCACATCTCGGACACCACCACGCTACCATCCTTCAGCGCCGAGCCACCACAACATGATATTCTGCATCCCATTACCGCTAGACGTCTCCGTGCGGTGCTAGCATTGATTAGCACCAGTCAGATCTTCAGCCTGGGAACGGCGTCTCACAGGCAGCGAAAAAACCCAGCTTTGACATCACGGTGCGAGAAATTGATTTTTGTGACAAACCAAGCTCCTGGAAAAAACCCATGTGACATCTTGAAAACTGCAGCCACAATATTTATCTGAATGAGGCGCTGACAGCTGACAGTGTCTCCAATGCCTCAAGTTTCCTTTTCCAGGACACATTCAAAAAAATGAAAATATTACAAATCCTAAATATAGCAGGCATTTAGCAAAAATAAAAGGCACTTTATAGTTATTTAAGCATGCCTATTTGTAGATTTCGATCTGTAGCAGAGATGAAAATATGACTTGGCCATGAAAGGTAATAGGTATAACACAAAACGACGTGCTTATGGATGGATCTTACGTCACTGGCTCAGCTACAAGCTGATCATAGGAGTGGCATGGACAGGTAATCCTGCTGGCAGTGCGTGATGAGCTGCATCTGCTGCTTTCTGCACCCCGTCACCCCTTCCACGAGTCCAGCACTGACCGAAGCAGGTCTGATGTAAAAGCATCCAGCCAGTGTTTGGAGTAGCATGCAATGAAATGTTCCTGGTGCACTGGTTTTCGAAGTGTTTGATGCATGTACATGATTGCTTGACAACAATCAGGGTGAAGTATATCTAATGAAGATCAAACTATTAAAGGGTTAAAGTGACATTAACTGTCTGCCTGAGATTGGAAAGCATTCCTGTAGCTTAACGCGCTAGCACATAGATGGTGTTTGCAATGTCAAAGTTATGCGTTTAATATGCAGTGAATGCATTAATTGCCTAAACACATAGGCCTAATTTGTAAGTCGTATTATAAAAAAGCAGGAATGCACATTTCTACAGTTTCTACTGTTTGATATTATAGCCCATAACTGATAAATGGCTGAAATTATATAATATTTTGTTTAAATAAAGTTAAATAAACTAAAATGAACCATTCTAAATGCTATAATACAAGTGAATGCATCAAAACATCATAATGCACTGTAGGGCTCCTTATGTAACATTTATATTATTCATTTTATTTTACTGCATGTCATTTGTTGGGGTGTTGTTAATTATGGTAATAATATTGGCAATAACTCATGGCGTTGTTATCCGAGTTTGTTATCTGTGCACTTGGTCTTCATAGAGAAACAGAGAAAGTGAGCATGCACAATGATATATTTGACTAATACTGATAAATGAAAAACAATACAAATAAAGCAAATAACAAATGTGCACATTTAAATACAACATACAATATAAATGTATAAAAAAATGTATAATAATATTGACTGATAACCAATCTGATACAGACATATAGAGTGCACATAGACAAAAAGTGCCTGCTAAAAGCATAAAAGCAAAGCCTAATATGATCACTAATGCGGTTATATGTTTAGCTACAGTAGCAATAAGTGAACAGTACACTCAACTCCATTTAACACATTATAGCACATGCTTTTCTTCAAAATCAGCAAATGATCAATAAAACTGCAGAATGAGCAATTGGTTCAGCATGGGCCACCTGATGACATTATAATCTTAAACAGAGGCCTTCAAACTCACTCTAAACATGAGCCTTTATAGAGAGCTGCATAAAAGCCTTTATGAATCAATCAGTCTCTCTCTCTCTCACTTGCTCACTTACTCTCTCGCTCTCCATCTCTCTCACTCATCTCTCTCCATCTCTATCTCCTCTCTCTCCTCTCCTCACTCTCTCTCTCTCCTCTCACTCCCTCTCTCTCTCCATCTCACTCTCTCCCTCTTCTCACTCCTCTCTCCTCTCCTCTCTCTCTCTCTCTCACTCCTCTCTCTCCTATCTCTCTCTCTCCTCTCCTCTCCATCTCACTCCTACTCCTCTCATCTCACTCTCTCACTCACTCCCTCTCATTCTCTCTCCTCTCACTCCCTCTTCTCTCCATCTCACTCTCTCTTCTCCCTCTCCATCTCTCTCTCTCACTCCCTCTTCTCTCTCATCTCTCTCTCTCTCTCCTCTCTCATCTCTCTCTCTCTCACTCCCTCTCTCTCATCTCACTTCTCTCCTCTCTCCCTCTCCATTCTCTCTCTCTCACTCTCCTCTTCTCTCCATCTCACTCTCCCTCTCTCCCTCTCATCTCTCTCTCTCTCACTCCCTCTTCTCTCCATCTCACTATCTCTCCTCTCTCACTCTCCTCTCATCTCTCTCTCCTCTCTCTCTCTCTCACTCTCTTCTCTCTCTCTCTCTCTCTCCTCTCCTCTCTCTCTCTACTCTCTCTCTCACTCCCTCTCACTACTCTCTCCCCCCCCTCTCTCTCTCTCTCTCTCTCTCTCCATCTCACTCTCTCTCTCCCTCTCATCTCTCCATCTCACTCCCTCTTTCTCCATCTCACTCTCTCTCTCCCTCTCATTTCTCTCTCTCACTCCCTCACACTCCCTCATATCTCCTCTCTCACTCCCTCTCACTCAACTCTCTCCCCCCACTCTCTCTCTCTCTCTCTCTCTCCATCTCACTCTCTCTCTCCCTCTCATTCTCTCTCTCTCACTCCCTCTTCTCTCCATCTCACTCTCTCTCTCCCTCTCATTCTCTCTCTCTCACTCCCTCTTCTCTCCATCTCACTATCTCCCTCTCTCACTCCCTCATCTCTCTCTCTCTCACTCCCTCTCACTCACTCCCCCCCTCACTCTCTCTCTCCCTCTCTCACTCTCCCTCTCTCCATCTCACTCACTCATTCTCCATCTCACTCTCTCTCTCCCTCTCATTCTCTCTCTCTAACTCCCTCTTCTCTCCATCTCACTATCTCCCTCTCCTCCTCCTCTCTCTCTCTCTCTCCCTCTCTCACTCTCTCTCTCCCTCTCTCATTCTCCATCTCACTCTCTCTCTCCCTCTCATTCTCTCTCTCACTCTCCCATCTTCTCTCCATCTCACTCTCTCCCCTCACTCTCTCTCTCTCTCTCTCATCTCTCTCTCTCTCTCCTCACTCTCTCTCTCTCCTCTCCTCTCTCTCTCATCTCCTCACTCATCTCTCCATCTCACTCTCTCTCTCCCTCTCATCTCTCTTTCTCTCTCACTCCTCTCTCTCTCTCTCCATCTCTCTCACTCCCCTCTCTCACTCACTCTCTCCTCTCCCCCTCTCTCTCTCTCTCTCTCCATCTCACTCTCTCTCCCCCTCTCTCACACTCTCTCCCCCCCTCTCTCTCTCTGCCAAAGGCCCTGAATAAATGAGAATAAGCGAGCAGACTCACACATACACTCCTTCGATAGTTCTGCGCTGTGAAACTGAATCCTTTGGTTTACCTGCATTGAGGGCATCTGCGGACGAGAGCTCAATTATTCAACTTCATGTTTGCTCACACATTACCACTCCTGAGCTGGAGCGCACGAGCCACACAAAAGGTGCGCGACGCTAATGAAACAACAGCGAGCGGCTTATACAAAACTAATGAAATGAGAGAAAGACTGCGTGACGGAGGACGGCAGCGATGCAAATGAAACGAGAGGAAAGACGGCACTGTTTCACAGCAGGTTACTTCAGCGCCGCTTTGAAGAAGCACAGATGTTAGACACAAAGACAGAAAGTGAGAATAAACAAGCAACATATAGACTGGCCCTCCGCTGGGTTTTTAATAAGAAAGCCTTTGGTGACCGAGGTGGGGAAACACGAGGATATAAATAGAGGGACTTTTCAATTTAGGCATCTGATTATTCCTCCATTCGTGTGTTGTGTGCATCTCGAAGAGTAGCTGATGGTGTAGGAGTGTGAAAGAGCGCGAGCGCTAACACAGATCCTTTGTGGAGGAGTGTGAGTGTGTGTCGGTATGTAGGCGAGGACCTGAGGGACAATCTTCACTACTGTAGAGCCACGTACATCCCCGCACTCATCGCTGGCTCCATACAACCAGCATGCATTATGATGCAAGTAATGGGAAAACTCAACAAGGGTTCTTTGTCTTAGCATAAATGCATGCTAAACAAACAAGAAACCCAGAGTCTCCCGAGGAAACACGATTGATACTGAAATACCAGATATCATATTTTACAGAAATGAGTTTGTTACCATAACAACTACTCAATAAGGTCTCATGGAAGCAGATAGCTGTTTCCATGCCAACATTAAATCCTCAACTTGTACTGGCATAAAGATATCGATGGCATCAAACTACTGGCTCTCCAAGTTAAGTCACCAAAACAGGCCTGAAGCACAAAGCTAGAGCTTATCTAATGCTATTAGCACTCAATTCACAAGCACACCAGGGCTGACGGAGAAACAGAGGCATCTCGTCGGCCATGATTATTTAACACGACCGTAATTTCTTTGAGAGCTAAATTTGTCCTTCTGGCATAAGAAGTCAACGGATGTGATGTATGGACCAAAAATACACTGTTATAGATAATTCAGCCAGGTATATATTTTATAAGTGTACATTGGACTAGCTTGAAGACAAAAGATACAATTATTCATAATACATAAATTATGAATGAGACGTCAGTGCTGCCTCACATTACATAACATGAGCTAAAAATAAGAGACTCGAACCACTTTTACATTATAAATGCTAGTGGATGAGCCATGTTCAAAGCCATTAAAAAGCCAATATATGTATATTTAGTTGAATTCTATATTAATGTGCAAAATTGTGCCATTGCCGGGCAAGTGTAAGGCAAGGCAAGGCAAGTTTATTTGTATAGCACATTTCATACACATTGGTAATTCAAAGTGCTTTACATAAAAGAAAGTGAAATAATCATTCACAGCAATAAAAACAAGGAGTTAAAAATAATAAAATAAGGAAATTTAAAATGATATAGAAATTGATTTAAAATGAGATTTAAAACAGTTAAATAGAAAATGATTATACATAAAATACAATGCAGTCAGTTGGGACGTAGCACAGCGCTCATTCAACAAATGCACAGCTAAATAGATGAGTTTTGAGACCGGATTTAAATGTGGCTAATGTTTTAGCACATCTGATCTCTTCTGGAAGCTCCAGTGTAAAGAAACTCCACCTCGTCAGTAATGGTGTGTGATGTTTAATGAACCGTTCCCATTACAATCAACACATCTGGCTTTGATTGTGCTTTTCAAGCCTGTGAGACTACGGTTTAAAAGTTAAAAAAAAAAATGTTAGGGTCAGTAATTAAAAAACATTTTTTTTTTTACTTTTATTCAGATGAAATGTGACCGTAAAAAATATTTATATTTCAATTAAATGCTATTCTTGAACTTTCTACTCATAAAAAAAATAATGCATCACGGTTTCCAAAAAAAATCTAATGACATGATTTCTGAAGGATCATGTGACTTTGAAGACTTAAGTAATGAATGCTTTTAAATCTCAGATATTTCGGTAGTTGATGAATTCATTTATTTCAGAAAAGAAAGAAGAATATGTGTTGCACCAGATGAAGGTAGGCTTCTTAAGCCGTACTGCTTTGTGGCTGTACACAAGTCAAATGCTATAGATTTCGGTTCAGTGTCAGATTTGTGAAATCCCTCGGTGGAAATATTGCGTTATGAGTGTGATAACAAAATTTGACATTTCTACTGTTACGTCATAGCAGTGATGTCAGGCATCTCAGATTCTGTGACCGCTCTTTGGACCGGTTTAGGGCCGGCATGCAGGTGTGATGCCAGGGGCACAAACATGGGAACGAGATGCAGCCTGCAGGGCAAGATGATGATTCTAGAACTAGCTTGCACTTGGTTGAGATCTCGGTTCAGACCATTCTTGTCACACTGGTCTGTGCAATCCATTCACTTGAAAGCTTTCAGACGAGCAAAATGCACTAAAGTGTGCAGCTGAGCCTTGTTAGATGTTATGTGAATTCCCTGACCTGAGCAGATGGCATGACTCCGGTGTCCCAACGACTCCTTCTTAATCCAGCTGCACACTTAGCAACTTAATATAACAGTGCTGGGGAAATACTCCCAAACCTCACTTGTGAGTCTGTTACTCTCATCACAGAACAACAACAGGGGCGATAAATTAAACAACAAATTAAATCTCGCCAACATAAGAGCAGACCGCCGTGCAAACGTATGGACAGCATGGTTTGTCAGTTCACTTCAGTGTGATCGGAGGTGGAAAGAGCTCACTGGTCCGTTTTTGAAAGATTATGAGTGGGGAAAGTCAGTTTAGTTCTCAGTTTCTTTTAAGCGAGGAAAAGTGTCTGTTCATGAAACCCAGGGAGCCCATAATTCTACCCGGTCTCGTGGCATTTACGTACCCGGGTGCACTTTTTAGCGAGACACGAAATACGTATCAATAACTACATATTACTGTGGTTTCCAAAAGAGACAAACACTAGAGGCAGTGACACCTTTTACTCCTTTTCACACAAATGAACAGAGTTTTGATTAATAAAGCGTCATTTTCGCACAAGTACTTGAAGAATATCATGTTACGACTTCAAAACGATATTAAAACGCAGGAAGATTTGAAAACTGATGCTTTTGAACGTTTGCATCCAGCTTCATATCTATGTGTTTTCATATACGGTAAGTTTGTTCATAGCTCGTGGAGTACGGAGACGTATTTATGAGGCGAGGAGCGCCGGTTCGAATCCCGTGTAACGTTAATCGACAAAGCAGTTCAAATCTGCATATACGGAAGCTGAAATGTCACGGTTGCATCAACACATGTTTTTATATCAGTTGTGCATTTGTTAACACTATCGGATAGGTTTAGGGTTGGGTTTGGTTCCAACACGATAGAGCATACATTTTTAATTACGGTCCCCAGATATTTGAATTCTGAACCGTCGCAATACGTTTCTGGAGCAACATAATAAAAACACAGCAATATGTACCTATATATACATAATAAAAATGTGTTAGGGTTCACATATTTAACCTGTGTTTTAGCACCACTCAGTGGACATTTCTCTTTGAAACTGCGGCGAAACCTGCAGTAAGGTACGTATTTTTATGAGACCAGGTTGCATAATTCCCTGTGACACCTAGCTTTCATGAGCTGGCAGTGATGATGGTGAGAGGCTAACCATAAAACCCATACAGCACTTAACAAGTAAGCAACCTTAATAGCTATCAGAGGTCAACACAAGCGCTAACTTATCGGCAACTGCAATTCAATTTGCCGTGCGGATGAGCGAAGACAAATGCTATAGACTGAGTGCTTATCCCTCCTGGTGCTCCAGCAAATTAACTACTCTCTTCTAACCTTGTCTCCATTACAATATCAAACACACCGCTCTGCCAAGTGAAGCCTGGAAATTAACATAATCTAGCAGATAATGCAAATGCAAACAAGTCAAGGATTCATTTAACAATTAGAGGAGTGAAGGAAGGTTAAGTGGGGAACACCTTGCTCCTCTTAATAACTCAGCATCATCCTCAAAACATGAGATGAAGGAGAACGACACATGATAGTAAAGAGAAGCTGCTCCGATGCAGTCTATAATGGAAAGTCCTGTAGGGCGCATTGACCAGGCTGGCTGGTGTGTTGTGAATACAGAGACACATTACTGTAAAATCTGACTCTGTCCCAAACCTAGTGAACTACAGTGCTGTGTAATACCTACACACTGTACTATATTTAATTTCCTTGTTTACTTATAAAGCACATTTAAAAACAACCCAAGGTTGACTAAAGTGCTGTACAGATCAGGAAGCTCAAATAAAAAACAGAATCTATAACAATCTATAAGATAGAATACATAAGATTATAATAATACATTAGAAACCCACACTAAGAAGATGTGTTTTAAGTTTAAATTTAAAAGAGGAGAGAGATGACACCATTCGGATTGATCCCGGGAGACTGTTCCAGAGTTTAGGGCCTGCTATCACAAAAGCACGGTCTCCACGATCTTTAACCTCGATCGACGAACAGAAAGCACTCCAAGGTTGCCGGATCTAAGTGCCCTAGACGGATTATGACAACGTACGGGATCAGATCAATAAGCTGGAGCAAGGCCATGTAATGTTTTATACACAAAAACTAACATTTTAAATTCGATTCTCTGTTTGACTGGTAGCCAGTGCAGGGAAGTTAAAATGGGAGATATATGATCGAATTTGCGACTACCGGTCAGCAGCCTGGCTGCAGCATTTTGTACCATTTGAAGACGTCCAATTGAAGATTGGTTAGCTCCATACAATAGTCAAGACGTGAAGTAATAAATGCATGTATGTATAACTATTTCAAAGTACTTTAGAGAAAGAAAAGGTTTAACTTTTGCAAGACGTCGTAAATGATAAAAGCATGACTTAACAACAGAAATAATCTGTTTATCGAACTTGAGACCTGAATCAAATAACACACCAAGATTTTCACACATGGGGAGACATACGAACTCAAGTCGCCAAGATCACCTAAGTCATAGGAATCACTTGGACCAAACAGTACTATTTGGGTTTTATTCTCGTTTAAGGCCAGAACATTTTGTGTAAGCCATAATTTTGCTTCCTTTAAACTTCACTTCCTTGATGTATATGTATATCAATCATCATAAAGGGAACTGGAACAATCTACAGAGTCATGAACTCCAAACAAATGAAGTATACAATAACATTATTGCGAAGTTTAAAACCATTAATAAACAAAACACACAGTGTAATCACTCAAACTGAACAAACAGTGCATTTCAAGCAGATATATTCTTAATTAGAACCATTTATTGATTATTTTTACTATTGAATGGGATATGTTCTGTCCTTTCATCAGCCATTTTTGATTAATGTTTTCACTGAGCGGAGAGAACAATACAAAGTTCTGAAGGAATGAGTCCTAAACGTTGGGTATTTTTTTCAAAATGAGTGTGTTTTTGGTTAAAGGAGTCATATGATGTTGCTAAAAATAACATTATTTGGTGTATTTGGTGTAATGCAAATGTTTATGTGGTTTAAGGTAAAAAAAAAACATTATTTTCCACATACTCTACATTATTGTTGCTCTGTCTTTCTGAAACGTGATTTTTACAAAGCTCATCGTTCTGAGAAGCGAGGCGTGCTCTGATTGGCCAGCTGTCCGGTGCGTTGTGATTGGCCGAATACCTCAAACATGTGACGGAAATGTTACGCCCCTCACCGTATTGTGATGCCGTGTCCCGGCGCGACGAGTCTAAAACAATAAAACCCATTATAAACGAGCATTTGTTGCAGGACCTAATTACTGATTATAATGACTTGTACTGTCTTTAAACATGACCATGTCTGCGTTTGTGATCGGAGAAACAAGCGCTACTCTACACCGCTCAAAACTCACGTCTGAATCGTCAGTTCTTTAAATAAGAACACATACGTACAGGCTGTGAGTCAGAAGCACCAGACTGTTCTTGCACTTTATAGAAACAGTCTTTAATAGCTGGCAGGTTCAGGACACAGTCCTGCATAACTCTAATATTTGTGTTGAACTGTTCAGGAACAGTGTTGTGAATATAACTGAACCACTGATTTCTAGTTGTGTCCTCTTTTGGATCCCAAACAAAGTCGTTTCTCTTTCACAACGAAACACAGCGTCTCCAGAACACGGTGCCGGCGGCAGCAACAACACTACAGCCAGAATAATAGCTCCGCCTTCTTTCATCGCTTACACATGTGGGCGGAGTTATGCTAATCTCCCCACACCGTGACATAGACATGTGGGGGTGTGTTTAAATGAGGCGTTTTAGGAGTGTGTGGACGAGTCTTAAATTTGATAAAGAATATCTCTTTGGTTTTGAGGCTTTAGATCTTGTAATTTCAGCGATCTTATCTATACACGTTCAGCTTGTAACAAAGCAAAAATATTTTTTTGGCCTAATACTTTAATGCCTAAAATACGATCTGTGGTTAACACAAGCTCAAGGTATTTGCATATTTTATTCTACAACATAATAATATTAATACCATACCAATGCATTGTTTTACATGTCTTGAAAAAGGTTGATGCAAACAGCTGGCTAAGTGGAACTACCAAGGGACACTCATCAACACATCTGCTCACTGATCCACCTTTAAAGCCTCATTGTTTGAACATTGTAGTGTTCCTGTGGCTCAGTGGTGGAGCATTGTGTTAGCAGCGCAAACGGTTGTGGGTTCAATTCCCAGGAAACACACATACTGACAATACATGTATACCCTGAATGCACTGTAAGCCGCTTTGGATAACAGCGTCTGATAAATGCATAAATGTAAACTCATGCTCTTGAAAACTATTTTAACTCAAACTATTGCACAAGAGATCGAAAGAGTTATCAAAATATTAGTGGTGGTGACATTTGACCATTAAAGTCATTGAACCTAACTTTAGCCTTTCCTTCTGGAGTCGAATAATACGAGTTGTGTTCATTTTAAAGATTATCTTCGTAAAAATCATAAACGTTTGTTAATTAAACAATGTGTGACTTTCTGAAAGGACAATATCAGACAGTTAGACGTAACTGTTCAACTAAATTGAACAAAACCAGCTTTTTCAGTTAGAGCAGAAGACAATTTGAATTTAATATTTAATATGTATATTAATGGTTTTAATATTTGAAATGTACTATATGTGATAATTAACTAGATTGCTTTATTTAATGGAGTACGATGTGAAGAGTTAATTTGCAAAAACCGATAACTTCCAAGTAATATCAATCAAACTGCGGTTGGGTTGTTTTCATTAAGTAATAATAACAAACAAATACAGGTCATTTACTAAATTAAAGTTCATTGAAAGCATGTTTTTTTACATATTAAAAGTTAGTTTTATAGTTAAAGCAGATAACTCCACATTTCATGTTTCTGAGTGAATCAATAACACTGGTTTAATCTTTGTGATCTCTTTAGATGATGCAGACGCCTGACAAACGTTGTTGTTGTTGTGATCATAAACTGTATGGATGTGATTATACTCAGTTTTCCCTCGTCGTTGTAACATGCTTCCAGGTATCGTGAAACCGTTTCAGCTTTTATTTTCCTTTTTCTCCCTGAAGAAGATATCACGGGTTCATCAAGTTCGTGGAAATGATCCGTCCTCGATCGCTTTGACGAAACTCCTCTCAGCTAGCGCGTCTTTTCAAAGATGTCACCTGACCTGAATACAGCGCTCTGATTCGCTAGAATGGACGTATCGGCTTCTGCAGTAAAACATGAACTCGCGATGCCTTGAGAGTGGACAATACCGGCCTTTGTGACAAAACATGTTTAGGGTCCAGATCGAGCTATACAATGCTCGAGCTCTGTGGCGTTTACCAAATTAACTCTGCATGTGATATTGTATGTATTGTATTGTTTGTGACTGAATATTGTAATTTTGTGCTTTATAGTTAACTCTGGCACAACACTTCTGTTATGCACTGTGTACCTGTATAAATAAATGAAATAGACTAAACTAAACAACAATTTAGTTCAACAATGGACCTTTATCAGAGCGAATCATAGAGACACTGTGTGTTCCTGGAGAAGAAACAAGCAGCGTTCATTCTCATATCTCTATATATTCAATATCTCAGAATGCAATTAGTTCAACAATTTCATCCAAAAGCCAATGCAAAAATCCTACTGTTTTTTGTCAAGGGAACCATGCTGATACTAATTTCTGATGCATCTTACAAGACAAGGAAAAACACAATCACAATGGTTTAAAGGAGTTTAGGTCAGCTTGGTCACGGTGGACGTCTATTTCTTTTAAGAAGAGAACAGCACATTAGTCTGATGCTGATGTTTTTGGTTTTTCCTCAGCAGGGTAAGATGTCTCAGACATCTATGTAGGCAGCACACTAGATTGTGCAGCTTGTGTCAACAAAATGCCTCTCCAGATTTCCACCTGCCCTGACTCATTCAATCCCATTATCTACTAAATCTCCTGTTTTTCTCCATCCTCTTTCAAAGTGTGAGCAGTCCTCCCTCTGCCCAGTGTTTTAAGTGCCATCACACAGCCGCTGAGAGCAAAATCAGTGTCTGAAAGACAGAGACGATGATAGACAGGGACAGGAGAGGTTTAAAGAGATCGTCAGAACAACAACTGTATACCACACACTCAGTGTGAGAGCCGTCACATCAAACACAGAGGAAAGAGAGGAAGAAAACACTCCCTCCGACACCAAATCAGCCCAAGACTTGTATTTATATAGTTTCAATTCAACCTTGTCTTCTCTGTGCCCCACAGCCCTGCTCTCTCTTGCTGTTCAAACACAGCCACATACGCCTCTGTGTTCAATTAAAACCTTTCTATATCATCGAATACTGAGATGTGAAAGAGCAGAACTTTTGTTTTGGTACTCATTGATATGTGCCACTGAGCCCATGCACACAGCCCCATGAAGAGCGGACTGGAGGACGGAGGAGATACAGGTCAAGGAGATGTTAGAGATGTGATGCATCTCCTGCACTGATGAGGTGCTTCATTACTCCACTTTAAGCCATGGAAAGCACTGATTAAAGGACCTATTGAATATAAGAGAGAGAAAGAGACATAATGGGATTCCACCAAGGCCGTATTTGCTCAGTTAGATACAGGTTGCTTTAGGGCCAATCACCTGAGCTGTATGGGTCATGTGACTGATCTCTATCTGCAGGAATGTGATGTCACGACACACTGTTCATTACATTATTCATCATTTCATAAAATGTCATTGAGAATGGAAAGCTAAAATATATGATGAATGAAACTAATTTTTGTATTTTTTTTTTTGTGGTCTGGTACATAATATGAAATATGGTAATACATACAAGATAATAAGATAAACAATCATATCAAACTTGTTAAAATAATAATTTAGATCAAAATAAACAAAATATAAACTCTTTTGTTCAAAACAAACTATTTATTTTTTCTTGTTTACATATATTATTTATAATGTTTTTATTGTTTAATATTTCAATATATTATAATACATACATCCATTTTCCAAACTTAGCCCTACACTGAAAACAATGATACGGCATTTTTTAAAGTAGTTACAAATAAATAATTTTAGCTACATTTAAATAATATATTTTTTTGAAAGTTAGTCAACTAAATGTGTTTATTTAAATGTAGCAAAAATAAATTGATTGAAACCACTTACCTTAAAAAATATATATATTACATTTAATAAATAATTTGTTTCAGTGTATACAGGGTCATAATATAATATAATAGTGTTTTCATTAATACATTAATTAATTCAATATAATTAACAAAAAATATTTGTAATCATAACACTTGTTAAAATAATGTAGGTCAAAATAAAATTAAAATAAGCAAAATATGAACTTGTTCAAAAGAAAGTATTATATTTTTTTATTTTTACATATTCATTTTATGATAATTTTTTTATTGTTTAATATTTCCATAAAAAAACATTCATTTTCCAAATGTGTCCTATGCAGGGTCAAAGAGATCCCAGGATACATCGAATGGAATATAACAACACATTTTCAATAATATATGCATTAATTTTAATATAATTAAGTAAAAGATAATGGATCCTACTTTTGAATGGCAGTAAATGGAGAGGATGCTTTAACGCCACCGTAATGATCACAGGATCGATCAGCAGAGGCTAACTGGACCATGCTAAACAGACAACCCTTGACCTCTTGGTCTCCAGAGACCCGCTTCAGGAGGAATCGGATCATGATCAGACCAGCACACAATCAATAGCACTACACAATCTTCATCAGAGACCCGCTTCAGGAGGAATCGGATCATGATCAGACCAGCACACAATCAATAGCACTACACAATCTTCATCAGAGACCCGCTTCAGGAGGAATCGGATCATGATCAGACCAGCACACAATCAATAGCACTACACAATCTTCATCAGAGACCCGCTTCAGGAGGAATCGGATCATGATCAGACCAGCACACAATCAATAGCACTACACAATCTTCATCAGAGACCCGCTTCAGGAGGAATCGGATCATGATCAGACCAGCACACAATCAATAGCACTACACAATCTTCATCAGAGACCCGCTTCAGGAGGAATCGGATCATGATCAGACCAGCACACAATCAATAGCACTACACAATCTTCATCAGAGACCCGCTTCAGGAGGAATCGGATCATGATCAGACCAGCACACAATCAATAGCACTACACAATCTTCATCAGAGACCCGCTTCAGGAGGAATCGGATCATGATCAGACCAGCACACAATCAATAGCACTACACAATCTTCATCAGAGACCCGCTTCAGGAGGAATCGGATCATGATCAGACCAGCACACAATCAATAGCACTACACAATCTTCATCAGAGACCCGCTTCAGGAGGAATCGGATCACGATCAGACCAGCACACAATCAATAGCACTACACAATCTTCATCAGAGACCCGCTTCAGGAGGAATCGGATCACGATCAGACCAGCACACAATCAATAGCACTACACAATCTTCATCAGAGACCCGCTTCAGGAGGAATCGGATCACGATCAGACCAGCACACAATCAATAGCACTACACAATCTTCATCAGAGACCCGCTTCAGGAGGAATCGGATCACGATCAGACCAGCACACAATCAATAGCACTACACAATCTTCACCAGAGACCCGCTTCAGGAGGAATCGGATCACGATCAGACCAGCACACAATCAATAGCACTACACAATCTTCACCAGAGACCCGCTTCAGGAGGAATCGGATCACGATCAGACCAGCACACAATCAATAGCACTACACAATCTTCATCAGAGACCCGCTTCAGGAGGAATCGGATCATGATCAGACCAGCACACAATCAATAGCACTACACAATCTTCATCAGAGACCCGCTTCAGGAGGAATAGGATCATGATCAGACCAGCACACAATCAATAGCACTACACAATCTTCATCAGAGACCCGCTTCAGGAGGAATCGGATCATGATCAGACCAGCACACAATCAATAGCACTACACAATCTTCATCAGCGACCCGCTTCAGGAGGAATCGGATCATGATCAGACCAGCACACAATCAATAGCACTACACAATCGTCATCAGAGACCCGCTTCAGGAGGAATCGGATCATGATCAGACCAGCACACAATCAATAGCACTACACAATCTTCATCAGAGACCCGCTTCAGGAGGAATCGGATCATGATCAGACCAGCACACAATCAATAGCACTACACAATCTTCATCAGAGACCCGCTTCAGGAGGAATCGGATCATGATCAGACCAGCACACAATCAATAGCACTACACAATCTTCATCAGAGACCCGCTTCAGGAGGAATCGGATCATGATCAGACCAGCACACAATTAATAGCACTACACAATCTTCATCAGAGACCCGCTTCAGGAGGAATCGGATCATGATCAGACCAGCACACAATCAATAGCACTACACAATCTTCATCAGAGACCCGCTTCAGGAGGAATCGGATCATGATCAGACCAGCACACAATCAATAGCACTACACAATCTTCATCAGAGACCCGCTTCAGGAGGAATCGGATCATGATCAGACCAGCACACAATCAATAGCACTACACAATCTTCATCAGAGACCCGCTTCAGGAGGAATCGGATCATGATCAGACCAGCACACAATCAATAGCACTACACAATCTTCATCAGCAGACCCGCTTCAGGAGGAATCGGATCATGATCAGACCAGCACACAATCAATAGCACTACACAATCTCATCAGAGACCCGCTTCAGGAGGAATCGGATCATGATCAGACCAGCACACAATCAATAGCACTACACAATCTTCATCAGAGACCCGCTTCAGGAGGAATCGGATCATGATCAGACCAGCACACAATCAATAGCACTACACAATCTTCATCAGAGACCCGCTTCAGGAGGAATCGGATCATGATCAGACCAGCACACAATCAATAGCACTACACAATCTTCATCAGAGACCCGCTTCAGGAGGAATCAGGATCATGATCAGACCAGCACTACAATTAATAGCACTACACAATCTTCATCAGAGACCCGCTCGTCAGGAGGAATCGGATCATGATCAGCACCAGCACAGGGCAATCAATAGCACTACACAATCTTCATCAGAGTTTTACCCTTGCTTCTAGGAGGAATCGGATCATGATCAGACTCAGCACACAATCAAGTAGCACGTACACAATCTTCATGCTAGAGACCCGCTTCAGGAGGAATCGGATCATAGATCAGACCAGCACACAATCAATAGCACTACACAATCTTACATCAGAGACCCGCTTCGAGGAGGAATCGGATCATGATCAGACCAGCACACAATCAATAGCTCACTACACAATAACTTCATCAGAGACCCGCTTCAGGAGGAATCGGATCATGATCAGACCAGCACACAATCAATAGCACTACACAATCTTCATCAGAGACCCGCTTCAGGAGGAATCGGATCATGATCAGACCAGCACACAATCAATAGCACTACACAATCTTCATCAGAGACCCGCTTCAGGAGGAATCGGATCATGATCAGACCAGCACACAATCAATAGCACTACACAATCTTCATCAGAGACCCGCTTCAGGAGGAATCGGATCATGATCAGACCAGCACACAATCAATAGCACTACACAATCTTCATCAGAGACCCGCTTCAGGAGGAATCGGATCAGGATCAGACCAGCACACAATCAATAGCACTACACAATCTTCATCAGAGACCCGCTTCAGGAGGAATCGGATCATGATCAGACCAGCACACAATCAATAGCACTACACAATCTTCATCAGAGACCCGCTTCAGGAGGAATCGGATCATGATCAGACCAGCACACAATCAATAGCACTACACAATCTTCATCTGAGACCCTCGTGAATCCGGTTCAAGAGCTCTCGATTCAATCTCTAAAGCACTGGAGTCATTAGCCCCTATCCAGTGATCTCTGCACAGTCACACAAGCCTGCTCCGAGTACAGAGAGCCGGGAGCGTTCGGAAGCGCCCACCCTGCCCAGGGGACCACATCAGTATGCCAGACTCAAACGAGATCTGCCGCCGGGTTTTTCTCTCCCTTTCCTTTCTTGAAGGTTGAAAACACGTTTCAAAGAGCTAAACATTCAGCAGCGTTCCCCCGAGAGGAACGCCACGGTTCCCGTCTTCAGCTCGGACATTAGGCAGCGTGACAGCCGAGCCTCTGTGGGAACACAGACACATAAGATTGAAACGCACCCGAGCCGACACGTATTCAGACGTTCAAACACTCAATCGTGAACATTTGAAGAATAGTGAATGAATCTGCAGAGCTGCGAGGAAGGAGGAATAACTTCACTCGGTTTAGACAGTAAAGAAATAAAGCCTTCATTAACCCCAGATTAAATATTAACGCGCACACAGAAACAATATTCCACCCGCAGAAGTTCAGCAAGTCAACTAAAAGAGGTATTTATTGATTCATAAGCAGGCTGGCTGATGGCCAACATAATACAAACTTTATAAAAGCTGAGGAGACACAGAATTGCTGACGTAAAATAAAGACTTATTTTAGACAAAATATTGTTATTATTATTACTATTTTACAACAATATTAAATGTTTATCACTTAAGAGGAGACAAATCTGCTGCATTTGAATAATTAATATTAGACAAAATATATATATAAAAATAATAATAAATACTAACGAAATTTTTTTGTAAATTATTATTATTATTATTTTACAATAAATAAATACAATGTTTATCAATGATTATCAGACACACAAACCGAATACTTATTTTACACAACAACAAAATGTATTATTATTATTATTATTAAATTGCTGAAGTGGAATTAATAGTATTAAATAATAATAATAATAATAACTTCACAAAATGTAAAGGTTTAATTGTTGTTGTGTAAAATAAGTATTCAGTTTGTGTGTCTGATAATCATCGATAAACATTTTATTTATTTATTGTAAAATGATAATAATAATTTACAAAAATGTCTTGTTATTAGTATTTATTATTATTATTATTATTTTTTGTCAAATATTAGTTATTCCAATTCAGCAGATATTGAACTATGAATTAATTAATTATTATTATTACTATTTCACAATAAATACATTAATTTCTGAATACTTATTTTACACAACAATAACAAGTACACTTTTCATTTTTTGTGAATGTATTGTTATTCATAATTTGCTGAAGTGGAAATAATAACATTAGACAAAAACATAATAATAATAATAATATACATGTTCTTTCTTATGAATTATTATTTCACAATAAATGAATTTCTGAATTGTAATGAATACTTATTGTACACAACAATAACAACAATTAAACCTTTCAATTTTTGTGAAGTTGTATTATTGATGTATTTACTTCCGTGCTTACTTATTACTTAGTGATTTAGTTACACATTATTAAAGCATTCTGTGCCAATAATCTTG